>WAAB01025603.1:120173-162793 GCA_013389865.1 Piaya cayana | reverse complement strand
GTTATTTCTTTTTTTTTTCTTTTTGTATTTTTCTTTTATTAATATTAATTTAGAAAAAAAATAAGAAAAAAATTTTTTCTTTTTTTTTTTTAAACTAGCGATCCCCCCACCCCGTTTGCGTGCGGCGTGAGCGTGGGTTACAGTCCGAGCGGGGGTGCGGGCGGGCGATGCGGTTCGGTTCCTTGTAGTCCGTGTGTTCCCCTGTTACAGAGAAGAGCGTAGGGCGAGCGCTAGCTAATGTCGCCGGCCATACTGTGCAACCGGGCTGGCGGCGCGCACGCAGCGCCTTTATCCCCGGCCGGCAGCCACTCAGGGCGCGCCGCGCCGCCATTGGCCCGCGCCCGCCTGGGCCCGCCTCCCGGCGCTCCTCATTGGCCCGCGCCCGCCGAGGCGCATGCCGGGCGCGCGGGCCCCGCCCGCCGAGGCCCCGCCCCTCCCCTCCAACGGGCAACGCGCGCGGCGGCGCGGCCGGGGCAGCGCCCGGGGGGGGCAGCGATGGAGGAGCGGGGCCCAGGGAGCAAGGAGGAGCCGCCTGGGGCTGCCCGAGCGTGTCCACGTCTGGAACCCCCTACTTAAGAAGGACACGGGGCTGTTGGACCGGGTCCAGAGGGTGATCCGAGGGCTGGAGCGCTTCCCACACTGGGATGGGCTGGGAGAGCTGGGGTTGTTCAAACGTGGAGAAGAGAAGGCTCTGAGACCTTAGAGCGACCTTCCAGTACCTGAAGAGGCTGCAGGGAAGCTGGGGTGGGGCTTTTGCAAGGGCGTGGAGTCATAGGTCAAGAAGGAATGGCTTTATATTTGAAAGGGGAAGATTTAGATTAGACATTAGGAAGAAATTCTTCACTGTGAGGACAGTGAGGCACTGGCACAGGTTGCCCAGGGAAGCTGTGTCTGCGCCATCCGTGGGAGTGGGTGTTCAAGGCCAGGTTGGATGGAGCTCTGAGCAGCCTGGTTAGTGGGAGGTGTCTCTGAGCAGGGGGCTTAAACTGCATGATCTTTAAGGTCCCTTCCAAACCGAGCTGTACTACGATTCTATGCTCCCTCTGCACCTAGCGCTTCTTCCCCTCTGTGCTCTCCCAACGTGTATTACCAGCTAGTAAAGAGGAGGCTTAGCAGCCTTTGAACCGTGCTCGCCTCTTCCCTTCGAGGAGCTGTGCATGTGTGACTGCAAAGTGACAAGTTATTTGTGCCCGTCTGGGTGTGCATGTGGCAGCTGTGTGTGCCCCACCTGAGGGAAAGCCACTGCTGGGAGGAATGGGTGCATCTGCTCGTGTCAAAAAAAATTATATATTTATATGTATTTTGAACAAATTGTTGCAAACTGAACAGCTTTCTGGTTGTTTGAAACATTTCTTCATCAATATTATAATACTCTGTAGTACAATATTATCAATACTTTATACAACGTGTAAACCCTCACTACTGAACAAACGAAGAACAGAAAATACTGTCTGCCCCAAAGAGCTTACAATATAAAGCATGGGACAAGCAGCAGCAGATGGCTTAGGAGGGATGAATGAGTCCCTACTAGGAGACAGTGAGATAGTATCAGGCAACATAATAGGCAGTGGGCTCCGTCCACCAGCGAGGAGTGACTCATTGAGCCAGTGAGTCATTCCCAAGGCAGCTGGATGTGAATCATTCCCTAAGTGGCTAGTTGCTGTTGTATGCACCCTTAACAGAGCCTTATAGCTGGCAGAGAAACGTGTTCTCCAGTGCTGTGGTTGCACTGGGGTTTTGTTAACTTAGTGTAAGTTGTTGCTGCCATACAAACGAGGTCTTTGGTCCTCAGCCGTTTATTTCTCCTTGTGTTCTTCCTCCTTTATGCCACTACAAGCACTAAATGGCTATGTGGTGGACTGCATCAGGTTTAATGTGAACTACTTCATTTTAATCATGGTTAATAGTTTTTAATCGTGATCAGCTTTAACATGCATCAGTGGCCCAAGCCGTTTCACGTCCCAGCTACATAAACACTTGTGTTTATTATAAATAAGAGCTTGTGCTTGGGTATGCACAAGAAATTATGGCTGGGGAGTGTAGGACCACTCGTATCAATAGCCACAATTCATTATATTGGCTTGAAATGCTTAAGAAACTACAGCTGAGGATTTGTGGACTCTGCCTAGTCATATTCCCTAGCTGATGTTAATACTAGCCACCTCATCCTTGTTTCTGGGTCCATAATACAAGCTCCTAGTCCTGTCTCATGTTAGTTTAACATTAGTCCCTATTTTTCAGTCAGTCGTGCTTTGTGATTGCAAGCAATCTCTGTGACATTGCTCCAGCCAGTCTTTCACTTGTCTTGGATCCTGTCTTATATGGACTTTCTGACTTCCTCATCTTTGACTGTGGTGTAGTCTCACCCCATGTCTTGGATCACTTGCATACAAACTCCAGCATCTCCAGAAGTCTGACTGTGCTGTTATCTGTCCCCTTCAACTAGTGCTTTCTCTGCCTTCAGAACTTCCATCCCTTTTCATCTCCTACTATACCCTACTCTGAGCGGGTCTAACCCACTAGCTCCGACTCTTGTCTCTTGGGTTTAAGGCACATCCATAAGAATGTTCAGAGGTGCACAAGATTAAAAAAAATCAAGTCAATTCTTTTTCATTTCTAGGAAGTTGGTGTGCGGTACTTGTTTGAAAGATTATCCAGGGACAATACAGCCTGGTTCCACCAGCTGGCATGAAGAGGGAAATGATCTCAATGCTAAGCAAGATGAAACAGTGAAAGAATTTGAAAACAAAGACAACTACTCTGTCTGAAGTGATAGAAAAGTAGCAGGGTGACATAGTATATTTGAAGCCAGAAAATATGGGTATGAACACCTAAAAAGAGGTTTATCTTATTGCTGAAGGCCACAGGCCTTTCTTCATGAGAGACTGGATTGCTGAAAGATACATATGAAACAGGTGAAGGAGAGAAAGGAGGGAAACAGTGAAAGCTCTTTTTTGAACTGGACTGACAACTAGACATGAAAAAAGTATTGTCTGAGCGACAGGCTGAGGTTTCAGGAAGGACAGAAGGAGATTGTTGTGGATTAGAGAGAGGTTCTGTGAGTCATCATTGGAAAGATGGTCACTGAATTCATGTTTACAACTGAGATTACCCAGAGACAGGGAGCAGAACAGGAGCTGAAGGACTAGTAGGTTTGAAAATACCCATTCAAAGGGGTTGAACTAATTTAACTAGAGCGGTTTTTAATTTGTCAACATTTGAATCTGGAGGAAGGAAGGTTTGGGAATACAGGAAGGCTCAGATATTATCATATGATATGATGATATCATCGTATGTGAGACACAGGGCCAAAAATTTTTTATCATCTGGTTACTTTGTAGTAACCTGCTGCTGCAACAGGCTGTAACTGGCCAGGTACGTTACCCCGTGCACAGGAGGAAACTGTGTGTAGGAAAAAACTGTTGTAACTGTATCGACTCCGTTTTGCGTTTCTTTTATGTTAGGTGTGTAACCAAGCCCAACAGTCGGAGCAGTTCAGAATTCCTGTGTGCCAAAACAGAGCTTGGGGGCTGTCAGAAACAGGCTGTAAGGCTGTATGGTGCCAAAGCTGCTCCCCGTTTTCATTGCTAAAACAGCTGTGGAGCATTGGGCTTGCAGAGTTATCATGAAGCAATCTTTGCTCTTACCCATATTCTTGAATAAGGCAGGCTTGGTGTCAACAAATACTCAAGTCCAGAAAGAATGATGAGAAAATATCTATGTTCTACTGTACAGAAGAGACAATGGTGAATGATGAATTCTGTATTCTTATCCAATCTCTTTATGCTTTCCCAGTAGCACAAAGGGACTGTAGAGTTCTTGAAACTTCTCCCTAGGGAATACTCCTTATGTAGAGGTTTCCTTACTTTGAACAGCTATTTTGAGCTGCTCCAGTGATCCACAGGGGGCTGTGGCAGCAAAGTAATTTAGAGCTGCCAACTTACATGAGAGGCATTGCCACGAAAAATGAAGATTCTAATATGGAGTAAAGCCACCTTTAGCAGCCCTCTACCCAATGGGCAGGAAAGAGTCGCGCTCACTCTTTGTGAAGGAGAACATTTATTGTTAATATTT
Source organism: Piaya cayana (assembly GCA_013389865.1). Classification (NCBI taxonomy): domain Eukaryota; kingdom Metazoa; phylum Chordata; class Aves; order Cuculiformes; family Coccyzidae; genus Piaya; species Piaya cayana. The sequence continues at coordinate 158,719 of WAAB01025603.1, read as the reverse complement.
ATGTAAAGGTTATGTTTTGCTAATTCTGTGCAACCCTGGTATGTGATGGTGAGAAGCAAAAACTGCACTGTGCTGTGAGGACAAGCACTTTTGCTGTCTTCCTCAGTTGTTTTGATGGTTGCTACAAAAAGACAAGCCAATCACTACAGAGCCAGTGTAGGCACAGAGAATACATGGCTTTCAAGGCTTTCCCCCACTTTTAAAACCAAAAATGCTAATATTGCCAACCTGGCCCTGCTCCCCTATTCATATTCTGATTTACTTGTCCTGCTTCTCAGATTTCTGCTTACAGTGAGGACAGCAAACACAACCAACTTCACACTTCAAAGAGCCAGAAGTTACAGAACAGAATTTCTCAACAAATCTGGGCTGCTCTTTGGCATGGTGGAAATTCTAAGTTGTGTCATTATAATAACAACCAGCAATGATCTTTCTCAAGCTATTTTTACCTCAAAAATAGTGATTGCAAGCACCTCATATGGTTATTTCCTACTGAGTAAAGGAATTTATTGTCTACAACCAGAAAATAACCTTCAAATTAACTGAGGAAAGTAAATACAAAGAATTATCCTTCTGTGAAATCCTTTTCAGGATGCTATTATGGTTTCCTCTACAGTCGGTTCAGATTCAACTGATAAGTGTAGCACAGCCATGCAGTTTATTTCCTGACAAATGACAATTGCTGACAAAAAATTAAAAGAGGAAGTTTTGACAAGTAAGTCTAGTAAAATTCTGTGTAAGTTAAATTGTAATAGTGGAAGTAGCATACATTTAATACTCGGACAGTTTTTTATGTCTTATTAAAAGCATGAAATAACTGAGGCTTCTCAAAGTTTAGCTTACATATTCAAAAGCAAATATTTGGCAAATGGAACTGTCACTCAATTGCATTTGGAAAAGGTGGATGAAATAAAGAGGCTAGGAATTTCAGTTTGGGCCTAAATTTTCATTGCTAGTAGTTTATGTGTGTTCTGCAGGTCCAGATGTCACGGCGATGGGCTATAAAAACACACTGCTGGTACTGCTGCTACTAGCCACCTTTCTGGTGATAGGTGTGAAATTTGGTCCTCTCTGTTCACCTGGCAGTAGACCCACAAGCTCACCTGCCAGTTCCTTTCAGGAGTGGAGTGGAGAAGATGCAGTGTCTTGAACAGGCTGCAGTCATTTTCTTGAGTTCTGCTCCACCTTTGTTCTGAACGATGCTTTTCCACACATTCCTGCCATTATCTACACTGTTTGCTCCCATGATCAGTCATCGTGCGTGTTAAAAAACAAGGCAAGGTATTCGTTTCAGATCAATAGTGAAGTGCAATTTATCTTTTGCCAAGATTATCTTCCATCTTTCTCCATTTCATATTTCATAGCGCTACAGTCCTTTCTTTATTGTCTTTTGTTTATGAGGATGAAGAATCTTTTTTGTTGTTTGCTTTTCATAACTTTTTAGAAGTATAGCTCAGCTTGACTTTTGGCAATTCTCACTTTGTCCTTCCTTTTCTTGATCCCTCAGATAACATTTCCTTTGTGCTTAATCCTCTTTGCCGTTTTGTAAATGTTTGGGCTTTGCTTGTGGTTATTTATTTAACTTGCTGCGATGCCGTTACTTTCCCCACTTTCTTGAGACAGAATCCATGTACTTTTATTATTTTCACATAATTATATTCTCTTCAATATTTTAATTTCTCAGTATATGACTTTACAAGTCTCCTTGTTTATCAAAGCTTGTCCTTTGGAAATTGAGATTATTATTTACTTCTGCATTAGAAGCTCTTATCATTTTTCCCCAAATCAATTTTCACCTAACAACATCAGTTTGTATCTATTGTAGCCCTCTTCTGTTATTGGTGTCAACTCCTCTTCACTAGGCAATGACTCTCATGCCTACCACTTTTTTCATATGCATTTGATTAGTTAATATAATGCACTATGTGCAATAATGTATGTAATTCACAATGTAGGGATTAAAACATAAAAGTTTTGTCTTCATCTGTGAAGATTACTTTTAAATGCCTTTAGTTCAGTTGTAGTTGCCTTCTGCTTTGCTTTCTATTCATACATAAATTAAATAGGTGACATAATTCAACTATATTCTAAAGTAGTTACATGCGATATTCAAAGAGACCCTGAATTATGACAGTTGGGTAGTCCTGCTTTTTTCTTAATGATATTATTTTTACAGTTTTCTACAAACTTATGTCAGCGCCTACATTTGGTTAATTAAAAAGTAAATGCTGCTGCTTGAGGTGTTCTGAGTGTTCCTGAAAATGAAAAGACTTATTTCAACCTCCCTTATTCTGCACCGTGGCATCAATTGTCTCTCTCAAGCAATGTTGATTTGCAGGCAGTAACACAACGCAAGAAAATTAACATTTCTGATTCTAAAAACATCCAAGGTTGACTTAGAAAAAGAGGTAAACCCACGGCTTTCCTTATGAACCCAGTCTTCCTGTGGCACCTGGAGACAAAGCTGTCAGTCAAAAGAAATCTTCCACAAGTGTAAGTGAAATTTATACTTTCTCCCGTTCTACAGTATCCAAACACATATTGGTCTTTTTAGTACAGTCTAAAGGAAGTTAATATGCAAACAAAGGTCTTCCTCCTGCAAACATTTACACATTGCTTTTAAACTACATCTGAAGTTTTTAGACGTACACAAATCTGCAAAGCTATTCATATATACAAGTACTAGCACACATGATGGAATCGGAAAGGAAGATTCCTTTTAGCTATTTTGTGAGGAAGAAAAGGTAATTTACAGTATTATCTACTGTCATCTGTCATCAGGATATAGAATAATCAGAAGTGACCTTTGGAGAGGTTCCAGTGAGGAAAATAAATTGTGCCCTTCTTATTCATGAATTTTTGTCAAAACAAAAATTTGTTTCTGCTTATTTTTACAATAGGAGCTCAGGTTCTATCTGCTCTACCCTTTCCCCTCCATCCACCCATGATGAGACAATAAGAGAAACATCACAAAAAAAAAGATATATTAGTTAAATTATTTCATCACATTGGCACATCCTTTGTTTAAGTTTCTGTGTCTCAGTTCCTTGTTAAGAGTTCAAATCTGAGACCTCTCCATTACCATCTGATAAGCACCTAAACCAAGGAAGGTGCAGTAGGCAAAGGGAAAGCAGTTGATTTATCTCATTGAAAAAATTGCAAAGATTTGTTATGCTTTAAGGGAAAGACAAAGATTCATTTTTTCAAATACCCAAACTGGACTGTATAGAAAACTTTATTTGAAGGAGCCAACCTTGGAAGGGTGGGATGCCTACCGCAAGGAGTTTTATTTATACAGAATAAACAAAGATGGCCCATTTTTTATGACTGCATCAATGAAGCCTACGGTCTCAGGGAGACAAGAATGCATAGGTATATCCAAAGTTCAGTTTAACATTGTATTTCTTTTGTCTTCACTTAGTCTGTCTTGGAGGTAAAGCATGTTCATTCCTTAATGATTTGATAGAAGAAAGCTCCTCTTTATGCTTGTCACTTCTGCAGAGACATCTGTTTGTGATTGATTTATAATCAAACTTCTGCAGAGAAAACGTCATCATATTTATCACAAAAGTAATGGAAAAGTATTTATACAGCTTGTAATTGCTTACGTTGTTTCTAATTGCTCATTTCTATAAAGAAGGGATTTACATTGGTTATAGCATTATCAATTTTAATAAGCCTAAGCATAAAAAATCACCATTTAGGTCTCAAACTAATGAGATTTGTTAAAAAATAATGAGAGTTCAGACATTAAGAAATTGGGGTTTGACCTCTGGGGCATTTGTTAATGTGTATATTCGAAGTTTTAAAACTCTGAAACTGAAGCCAAAAGAAAACATGAGGCTATCACATGAATAAAAATACAAAGATTAAAATGAGACATTGAGCGATACTGATACGATAAAAACAAAATGGCTCTTTATACGGCTTTATGCACACTGCTATATTTCATCCATATCAAGAAAAGCTTTCTTATAACAGTGAGGAGTAGATACTAGATTTAATGTATAATTGCCTGGTTTACAATTGAAATAATTTATTCTACTTTATGTGACAGGATCATTAAAGGCTCTCTGTAGTGGTGTTCCCTGTTGAAAAAGCTGCAGCTATGCTGGTGTCAGCTTGGTTTTTTTAAATTCAAAAATAAAACTTTTAAGCAAAGGTCGTGACTAATTTCTGAAAATTAAAATAGAGGGCATATTTTTGGATGAGACAAAAAAGTAATCCTGCTGTTTTGGAGACTGGAATGCCAAAGCTTTTACACAGAGTTGTACATAAGTGGAGGTTATCCTAACATCCAACAGGGTGCTGGGAAAAAGTAGCAGTTTTTCATCCTGACAATCTATTTTTTTTACAATGGATCACTAGTGCTCTATTAAACTAGAGTGTACTTTCTGCCCTTATTTTTCATAAATATTTCTTTAGTGGTTTATTACTACCCCTCCGTGTTGCCAAAATACTAGCCAAGGTCTAAATTGTGCAGCTGTATTTGATTGCAGCTTTGAATTTTGTGCACCAGCTAGGACAGTGGTGGTAGAAGACACACACAGTGAACTTCCATACACTTACTACTAACTGCAAGTGTATGAATCTTTGCCATTTGATCAACATAGTGTCTCCTACTAGTGATTTCATTCTGTCTGGAGCTACAGAATATATACTGCCTGATTATGAAAAAAGGCACAACTTAAGCAACCCAGTCAGTTTAATCATAATAATTGGAATTTTTTAACTTAGTACTTGCAATATCTAACATAACTTGATTGTATGCAAAAAAAGAAAAAATCTCTTTTCTTCTTCTACCTACTATCTCTTTGATCTCTTTAATTCCTATTTCAGCAAGGTGTTCAAGGCTTTTTGTCTGAAGGAATTTGTCTGATCTGGATATTCTATTTTCAGAATTGCTCCCAATGAGGAAACTTGTTCCATCTAGTAAGGGTGACATACACAAATGATGGTAGGAGATAGTACTGATTTTCTTGTGTCATAGTGACTCAACACAGTTGGGGTACAAGAAGTTAATAACTTCAAATTAGTTCTTCAAATTAGAAAGCATTACAAACATTACTTAAGATTTTTTTTCTGTGATTTAAATCAAGAAGCTAATTCAGTCAATCTCTTCAATCTCTGGTTTTATAGGGGAAATGGCAAGATTTAGACAGGTAATCTAAGAATATATTTCATAGAATCATAGTATGGTTTGGGTTGGAAAGGACCTTAAAGATCATCTGGTTCTATCCCCTCTGCCATGGCCAGGGACACCTCCCACTAGATCAGGCTGCCAGAGCACCATCCAACCTGGCCTTGTACACCTCCAGCCATGCGGCAGCCACAGCTTCTCTGGGCAACCTGTGCCAGTGCCTCACCACACTCACACTAAAAAAATTATTCCTAATGTCTAATCTATATCTACCCCTTTTCAGCTTAAAACCATGCCCCTTCATCCTGTCACTGCACTCCCTGGTCAAGAGCCCCCTCCCCAGCTTTCCTGCAGGCCTCCTCTGAGTATTGGGAGGTCACTCTAAGGTCTCCTCGGAGCCTTCTCTTCTCCAGGCTGAACAACCCCAGCTCTCTCAGCCCATCCTCATACGGGAAGTGCAGCAGCCCTCTGATCATCTCCATGGCCCTCCTCTGGATTTGCTCTAACAGGTAAGCGTCCTTCCTGTGCTGAGGACTCTTTATTATTTATTTGCCTTTATTATTTATTCTTCTTTGTATCTAGATCTGTTTATGTTGGGAAAATAATGTAATTCAGCATACTAGTGCTATGTCATTTGACATGACTAATAGAGTGATGAATGTTTTATTGTTTTCTCAGTTCAGTTTTCTAGCCTACAATAAGGGTATATTTTAGTTTGAGAAACTTTCTATATTGAATTTTACACAGAAAACTAGAAAATGTTCTTTATATAAACCCTCAGTAAGTTTTTTCCAGGTTTTGCCTGTTTCCTCTGCCTCAGATTATCTGCTCCAGGTCTCTACACCTTTCACTGTTGGTGTATTCTTCTCAACTGTGTCTGTGCATTTACACTGTGGAAAGTCTTATGAAGTTCTTTAACTTGTGTTAATCATTTCATGGCAAAAAGATATGTGAAAAAGCTGATCAATATTTTCCTTTGGTCAAAGAACTTTAAAGTCCTTTCTTTACTTTCAAAAACCATGTATTTGAGCTCTTTGGAAGGTGTCATATGTATCATTTTTACTATGAAATGTCCGAAACAATTGCAGTCGGTACCAGAGAAATTAAATTAAATCAATCTTACTTAACTTTTGCATATGCAAGCAGATGTTAATAACTAAGATGTGTCACCCAGGGCTTTCCTTGGTGGTCAATGTAGAAGAACTGGTAAGTTTAGGGCATGAATCACCCAACCTATTTTAGACAAGGATTCATTAAAATTTCTAGGTACACCAAATGTTCTACTTGTTCTACTGGAAGAGAATAAGAAGAGCAGGCATAACTGAAACTACATGGCCAGTCTGGGAAGAATAAGCAGAGAACTGAACAGTTTGTGCAGCAACGTTTTCAGGAACACTACAAACTATGTTATAATAAATCATATTCAATGGAAGAATTTATTAATATATTTTTTAACTGCCAAGAATATTGCATGATTGCTGCATGAAACAACCACATAGAAGCAGGCTTCAAAAGATTTCAGGCATCAAAAGATTGATGCGACTTTACTAGAGAAAGATATAAAGAAGTTTCTTAGAAAAAAAATTAAAGAAAGGCAATGAAGACCTCTGCTGAACATTGACCTGAGAGCATTTGTTTTCCATCTTTACACAATCAGCACTGGAATTCATATTATTGAACCTGAGATGTCTGCAGTACTGGTGCATCTGAGCTAGTTCTTTAGACTTCAAGTCAATGCAGAGTAACTGACAATCCCAAGGTTAAAAGATATGACTACACGAGAAAGTATGCTGTCAGCCTGCAAGGGCTGACACAGCGACAATCAGAATACATTTATACATAGCTGCTCAGCCTGACACACCCAAGTTGGTTGTACTGGGTGGAACCACACCAAAATGTGAGGAGGTATCCCTGTGCTAACTTGTACTGCTCTTCTGTGCAGATTTTTCCAGTGTCAAGATACCAGAATAAGTTTCACACAATTCTCCATCGCACAGTGTTTTCTAAATTACAGTTCTCCTAAGTTCATACTTGGCAATTTTCTTTCTGTCATCAGCATGAGATCTGTAAAAGGTAAGTTACCTTACATTTCTGGTTTGTCTTTCATATATGTGGAACTTCAGCAACTCCTTCTGAAATGGTTATTAGTGATGTGACAAGAGTAATGATATTTAGAGGAGTATGGAAAAAAAAATTAACAGTATGGAGTAAGGTTTCTGGGCCCCAAAAAAAACCACACCAGAAGGTGAAACTGTGTGTTGCAGACATCGGATGACTTAGCAGTGAATGAAGAAATTCAGAACAAAGCAAGCCACATAAATGAAATTGTATGCTGAAGAGGTAGTGGCCGTGGCCTTCATCAAAGAGACTCCAAAGTGAGAGCCACTTTGATGACAGATAAGCAAATAGCATTCCTGCTGCAGAAGTTAGCAACGCTAGCCTGTTTACCAGACAGTGGGCAATCAATTGGGCTGGAAAATCCACAGAGAAAACAGTTGTCATGCAGGTCTGCAAGATCATCAAGCATCTCCTACTTTCTTGAGATTATGAATCAGGGTGGTGCCTGGGGAACAGAGGAATCTGAAGCGGGGGATGACGAGGTTGTGGTAGGGAAATAGGTTGGACGCATCCTGAGTCTGCATCCTCTGAATACAAATGGGCATATTTGTCCATGATGTAAACCTTGGCTGATCAAGGAAGATACGCAGTACGTAACAGGAAACATTTTTCTTTGACTGTTTTTTGTTGAAGTCTGGATACTGAAACAGCCTTTGCTGCCCAAATGCAGAAATGAAAAAGAAGCGATTCAACATTTGTTTCAGCAAATACAAGGTGAATTTGGGTGATTTTCTTAAAGTTCACAAGTAACACATCCTATTATGCCTAGTCTGAGTGAAATAAGCAGGCTGTTGTAACCATTACATGCTTTTAGTTCAGGTTTTATGAGTCCTGCTTTAAGCAATAGGGAAAGCATGGCAGTATGTTGGCAGGTTGAGTAGGCAAACATCGAATTAGTTACCATGGCATTGTTTGGTTAAGGGAAATGTTAGATCCCTGTGGAGTTGTGCTCTCAGGAGGGCTGTTTGCTGATAGTCAGTTTTCCCATTATTGACCTTAGAAACAATAATCAGTTTCAAATTAACTACATTCATTACTGAATTCTCCTTGGTTTGAGGTCAGAGTCCAGAAGCTGAGGGAGAGTTTGAGAATATCCAGGAATGCAAGAACACATTTTGGAAATAAAGAGAGCATACAGCACTGATGCAGGGTACTTCTGGAGGGTCCTCCTCTTACTGCCACACACATGGTCACAATGTATGCCTCTAGGAATGGATGCGCAGAACAAAAGGTCTTCCAAACCAAAATACTAATGTGGATGCAGTCTCCATCTGGCTAGAGCATTCCCCCTGAGGTTCCCTTCACCCCCAGGAGTTCATCACTTCAGGCTCCACTCCCCTTGCAAGAACTGCCAGGGGAGCACAGTGCCTGAGCAGCACCACGTTTCCTGCCATGAGTTAGGAAGGACAAGTAAAGGGCAAAGCAGACCGGGCTGCCCGGAGTTTGAGATGAGGTGCATGGATACATGGGGCAGCTGGAAATCAGGAGGGAGCCAGGAGCCAGAACTGAGGGCCCTAAGGACTAGGCTGTTGTACAAGGATGTGTGCTTGAGCTTTAAATGCAAGTCTTACAGAAAGATTTGCTATTCAGTCATTGTTATAACAAAGCAAACCTGTTCTTACGCTAAGGAAAATGCTGGGGTATGACTGCTTTTAACGTTAGTATATGAGCACTCAGTGTAGTGGTAATATACTCTGTAGTTTTCCTTTCTCAGGGACAAAAGCTGAATTGGTACTATAGACAACTTCAGGGGAAGTTAATTTTGGAGTTTAAATATGCTTATTGAAAGCAAACAAGCAAAAAATCAGGGATTGAGTATACATATGATCAGGAATTGATTAATATTCTGTTGGATTGGTAGATTATTGGGCTGAAGTTGTTAATGTACTGCTAAGGCAACTGTGTTTTTTCTGGTGGAGCCACTGTGGTCCCTATCCAGGTAGTCAGAATTTTGCTGGTTTCCCCGGCTGGGTTGCCAAGGTGGTAAAGAGGCCAGCAGAAGCTGCTGTTTGCAGTGCAGACTGGGAATTACAGCTCTGTGGCCATGGACATTTGAGAAATTACAAAGAGAAATTTGAGCCTGAGGGAAGGCTTGTTTCTTTTGCTCCACATCTCCTAAATTTGCTTTCTAAAGAGCTGATTGATAACAGCTGCACCTATCTGTCTTCCCATTTTTCTTGAAGCATGTTTTTCAGCAACAGGATTTTTCCTATGATCTCCCCAGGATGTTCTCCCTTTACTGTGTACGTTCCTGGTGAGCATTCTCTGTGGAATAAAGAGGCTCTGGAAGTCTTTTATGCCTTGTTTAACCTGTTTTCCCCCTTAATCTGTATCAGTCCTTCAGCAATATGGAAGCTGGGTTTTTCTCGGAACCTCTGTCGAAGGAGAAATTGTTGGATTTGATTGGTAACAGGAAGAAAAATGAATTTAGAAATTCTTGAGACTTCTTTCCCTGCAGAAAAGTCTGTCTCCTCCCAGACAGCTTGCGCTGGGTAACACCATTGCTGCAGGGAAGCTAAATTGCTAGGGTTTGCCAATGTCTCCTATGAAAGGGGGAATTTACAGAGGGAATCTTAAAATATGAGCACTGGAACAGTGTAGTCAACGTAACACCTAGTACGGAAAGCAGTGGTTATGACTATCATAACGCCCGCAGCAGTGACAAAGGCCTACAGCTGCAGCTTCCCAACTGCGAAGATCCAAGGCCATATCTTCATGGAGTGAAAATAAGAAAAGCATGGTAGCCTAAGGAAATTATGTGGAAGGATCAAAAAGGATCCAGGAGGATTAAAAGGCCACTTTTTCTATTAGCAAAATACATATTCTGAGGAAAATAGATTTTCCCCTTGTTTGAAAACCAGAGAAAACCAAGCTACCATTAAAGCGCTGTTCCTTTGTTATGTTAAACCACAGAAGAAAAGAAAAGGCGGTTACTTCTAAGAGAACAAAAGTCAAGTTCAAGCATTGACACAAAGGAAAAAACACACCCTTTGGAGTAAAATGCAGAAAGATCTTCTGTTCCCTGTCCTTGCTGTCCTTGACTCTTAACTCTTTGGGAATCTCTCTCTGATCCCACCGTATTTCAAAGAATGCCTAGCTCTCCACACTGATTCCTGCCGTGCCTTAACACTCTGATTGTTCCTCAGAAATGAGGTTTTCGTTACATTTCAAGTGTGAGTTGTTTGGGGGAGTTACATTATTCAGGCAACATAATCCTGAGCTCTTAAATCAGGGTGGCAGTGGAAATACGGGAAAGTATGACGAAAGTTAACACCTTAATTGGGGTGGAGTATGTACATTTTCGTTAGAGGTTGAAGAGAATAAATAAAAAGCACCTCAGCGCTATGGCATCATTATGGAGGTCGACCAGTCGACCATTCTCTCTGCAATCCCTTCTCATATACTTTTTATGGCACTTTATTAATTAGGGGCAAATACATTTATGATCAATAGTCAGTCTCTCTGTATGTCATAGAAAAATAAATGGTAGGTCTTGCCAAGACCTGCTGTACCAGAGTAAAGAGAGGGACAATATATTCTTAAACTTCAACAAGGTCTTTGGCTTCCAGAATTAAATCCAGCTTTAACAGAAATAGCATCTACTAATGAGCTCTCTCATAATACAACAGAATTACTTATGCAGAATTGTTTATTCCTGAGCCTACCAAAAGCTCTTGGTGAGTCCAGTTTAGTCAGGTGTTAAATACAACTAACTGCAGTGGCTTTTATTTCCAACACCTAGTTTCTTACAGTGTCACAATACATGAGGCAATTTGAAGATAATACAGCTATTGATTAATTTTTTTGAATGACAAAAGTACATTTAATGGAAAACATCGGTATCAAAAAGCAAAACCACATATGATTATTGTCAGTATATAAAACAATGTAATAAACATAATACTGAAGTAGCATTCTTAGTATGAGACTAAAGGAATTAATTTTGCTGTGCAATTGCGAAAATAGGGGGACTACACAAAGACATAAACCATTCTATAAATATGTCTAAACACAACTTAGATGCTACATTGGTTAAAAAAATAATAGAGACGGCAATTTCCTTATTCTCTGGATTTCATGCTAAATTTCTGGAAGTCATAACTGGTTCCCATAAAACACTGTCTGTCGGTTATGTGACAGACTTTTCCTGTCAAGCCCTACCTCCAACAGGATTTCGTTCAAGGAATGGCAAAGCTTGTGCACAAATATGATGGTCTGAGCATGGAGTGTGTTTAGCTCTTCTAGGGCCTCTCACTCCCTGTACTGATTTAACACAGAATGTGAGACTTTATGGAAATGGCTATAAGGTTTTTATGTCTGTCAGGGAAACACTCTGGACCAGCTGCTGAGCATTCCGACCTTTTCCACATAAATACAGTAGCAGATTGGCATCTCGCTGAGATGATGTGAAGGCTGAGGGTCTGTGGTCCCTGGTACAGCATAGCTGCACATTATTCCATTCAAACTCAGGGCAGTGAGAAAAGCACCATCAAATGCTTTGTGCCAGGAGCTGAGATCATCTGTTTTGAAAAAGAGGGACATACCACTCCCTTATTTTCTATCAACAAGGATGATGGTGCAAGGTGGCCTCTGCTACGCAAGAGAGTGTGGTGCCAACGGGATGTATGGCAGCCTACCCACCCAAAGTACCACATGGTCCAGTTGTTTTGAGCTGATGAATGGTATGTTTTGTCAAACCTTTTCCGAGACAGGGTGTATGTCAGGTTTTCTTTGTGTCTTGACTTCTCACAGGAAGCACTAATTTTTTGCTTCAGGAGTAGTTTGTCTTCAGGGTCCTGCTTGTGGATTTCTGATTCCTGAGGTGGGAAGACATGTACATTTTCCATCGAACTCTGTTTTGCAGTAATTCAAAAGGAATAACAGAGAAGGGTGGTGGTAATCTCATTAACTCCAGCAGGATTAAATAACTATTATGGCTGTCAGTGTGAAGTCCCAGAATTTGCCTTTCCTCTGGGACACCCTTACACAATGTACCATCATTATCAGGGTATCACCTTATGCCACCTCTTTTGGGTACCTGTCTGTCAAAATATTTTTAATCCAGTAAACTGAACCTGGGCTAGAAAAAATAGATAGATTTATGTCTTAATGCACGATCTTTCTTATGTCTCATCTAAAACTTTTTTAAAGCTGTATCCAAATTATTCAAATAGAGAAATTAAGCTTCTTGCCTTTATATGCTGGGCTTGCTTTTTTTATATTAGCAGGCTTTTTATTTTTTTTAATATTAATTACAGTCGATCTTTCAGAATTACTTAAGCTTCAAATCCTCTGACTAAGAAAGATATCTGTGTTTGCTCTTTTCATGCAGAAAATGTCCCACAGGATAAAATGATTGGATTTGGATTTGTTATAAGATTACAAAGCCGGAACCTCCTACCAGGATCAGAGCGCTGCAAAATATTTGCATTCCTACGACATGTAGAGTGCCTAGGTGGAGCTTTTGCCAAGTATTAAGCCACTTCTGAAGTCTCTAACTCAGATGCTGCCTTTGGGAAGACTGTTAGTCAGTTCTTGCTCTCTTAGGGACTTGGGTGGCTGACAGCCACAGCATGGGATTACACGACCACCAAGCGGTCCCAGGCACGAGGTGCTCAAATATTCATTACCCGCCTACAAGTATTGTTTCTCCAGGTCTGTTGTGCATGCGTATAGCTTTACAACTCACTCCTGTCTGCAAGACAGTAAGTTCTGAGTACTTAATGATTCAAGCGAACTGGAAGGGAAGAGCAGACCCTTATGATGATATGTAAACACCCAGAAGGCATGGCGCTAAACTGCACTTGAAGGTTACACTTCATGCAATAATTCATCAGTTATAGAACTGATAACGTGTAATAAAGTACACCCACAAAGTGAATGTACAGATAGAAGAAGAATCAGAGCCAGTAAGCAGCCTTACCCCGTTAATGCAATCTTATGATTTGAAAAAATATAATAGTCATAAACAGATAAAAGTAATTTTAAGTCAATATAAGAGAAACTGCACACAAAATATTGAACTTTTTTTAGTTAGTATTGCTTGAATTAAGTCCATATAGCTTCTATATGTAGGGAAGAGCTCCAGAAAGGTATTTTATGTGATTTGACTTGCTGAAAGCTCTGCAGTGGTCACAGCACAGCACTTAGATCTGCTTTTTATGCATGAGCAGATTGAGCTGGGAAATCAAATTTCCCATATTATGGGACTTTCCTCTATCTTTTATCTTTATTTTCAGTACGTCTCATATTGATGTGCAGAACTTCTGTTGCCTCCTTTCCCTGTAAATCTTTCCTATGTGCCCTGCTACAAGACTGGTACAAGCTATAATCATTGCATGTTGTTTGCTCATCAGTAATTTACTAAATTTACTCCTCTATTTTCAGTTCATCCAGAACTGGTATAACCACAAGATTGCTTTCAGGCACTAAGTTCTTCTTAAACATCTCTTTGACACCAGATGGCTTTTTCTACCATTTCAGTGACCTGACATACTTTCAATGAAATCTGAATTATTGACAGGCAGAAATGAATTAATCTGTAATGCTAGAGTTCAGCTCATGTCTGTCTTCTTTCTGTCAAAGTCATATCAAGGTGAATCTGATGTTTGTTGTCTCCCCCTCAACTTTTAACGTGTCCTCAGAGGAGTAAGAATGACAAGTGGTATCAATACTTAAGTGATACCGGGTAGAAGAAATTACACACAAGAAAGCATGCAATTTTATCAGACTTTAGAACAGGTATCATGTGATCTGCACGGTGCCAAACCCAGTTATTTTTGTATCTGAATTTAAGTCAAATTCAATCTAGGATGTTGGAAATGTGAAAAAAAATGCACTTAATAAAGGCAGAAAATACACTCATACATATACAGCATATGATTCGCACCTGTGCATGTTCAAGTAGATCTTCCATATGCAAGAAATCCTAAAGGCAGTGCAAATCTTTCATTCAGTAGGGTTATATAGTATAGGCCCATGCCCATGGATACTTCTTTTTAATTTTCTTTTCCTTTTAATTTAAAAATACCCACCCTTAGGTTCTGACAACAAACTATGATTTTATCTATTTAGAAAACAGCGCCCAACTGCTGGACCAGTGACACTTAAAAAAGACTAATGTTCTGGCTCCTGAAATGCAATCCCAGTCTCTATTAATTTCTGTTTTAATAAAAAAAACTGTAGCTTTTCTGCTGTGAGAGATCTCCCTTGAATGTTGTAAAAGGTATGTAAACTCTCGAGACCAATATTTTGCACATTGCCCACACCTTCTTCCTCGAACGTTATCCATGAACTACTGGGAATCATACCTATTATATCATCAAACGGTATTTCCTTGTAAACCTCAGGAAACAGGGCTTAGATGATATGCTGTTTGCCTACCAATCTTGTCAGACCTTCTCTGATTTTTGAACCCACAAGTTCATTTCAGTTACACTTGATGCAGAAATTGAAAACTTTAGGCTATGAAATTCCTCTAAGTTTCATGAAACATAACAGCTTAATAAAGGAAAAGGGCACTTCCTTCAAATTATTACCATAACTGAAAGGCTGTTGCCCAAGATCAAAGGTTATTTAATATGTTTAGTTTGCTGGCAACCAGCAAACTCAAAAGCAGCCACATCCCCTTGGTTCTCACCAGCTGGGAGCTGGAAGGCAGGAGAAGGAAGGGAGCTGTGGACACTGGGGGAAGGGAAGATTGATGATGGGCGGGGAACCTGAGCTATGGATGTCAGGAAAGGACCAAGAATGTGACACGGATCCAAAGAAGCCAGGGCTTTGTTTTGGCCACTTCTTAACAGCAAAATTTCATCTGTACCTGGGAATGACTTGAGACAAAAGCAACACATTAAAATTAAACAGAATGAAGTGAGCTCGGCACATGATATGGTTTTTTAGTGTAACCACGCAATGGTCACCATTTAAACAGATCTTCTTTATATTACCTTTTCTTATTTTCTGTAAGCATCCAGCTCATTGCATACAGTATTCAGGGTTTCACTACTGAGAACAACTGGGTAATCTGATGCTAGTCTACTGCTATTGTTTCTGTTACCACTGATATCATAATTATTTCTATTTCCAGCACACTTTCTTCTATAATAAGCATGCTAAAGTTACAGCTCCTTGTGTTTTGTTTTATACCAAAGAATCCCTTGCAAGTGAAGGACTCAATAAGTTATATGAAGAAAGTTTTGTTTCTAGCAACCATCATTTTGCAATAAAATATGAGCTAATACTCCCAGTGTCCAAAGTTACCAATTAGATTTGACGTAGTCCCATTAAGGATATCTAAATGTTATTGTTTCTACATTATAGACACAAGAACTTAAACACATACAACGTAGTTTTTTTCAATAGTTATGATGAGGTTTGGAACAGACTCTGAGATAAACATGGCTCCATTAAGTTACTATTGAGGCTCCATTTGATTTAAGGAATGTATTAATTTTACTCCCTAAAACTTAAGTCTCTTTACTCTGAAATATCATTTAACTTCCTTTCTATTTTTTTCACTTTCAGACAGTCCTGAAAATCTCATGTCCTTGAGGAATCCAAATTCCTGCAAAACCTCAGAAGTCAGAGGGTAGTAGAGGAGCCTGTTTTGCTACAGGTTTATGCAATGGTAAGAAAACTTCAGTCAGAGGAAGATTTTGGAATGTGTGTCATACCAGACTGTGATTGTGCAGAATCAAACAAACAACAGTTTCAGATTGAGGAAGATGAAAGACAAAAGCTCAAATTCATGTGAGATCTCATCATGCTAAGGAGAGGGTGAAATTTGTAAAATTACATTACAGAGTGTTGGTAAGTATTCTGCTGGAAAGTAGTGCTGAGTTCAAGGTGACAGGGGAATTTTGGTTTCAGTGGCTCCAGTTCGCTTGCTTCTTCTGAGAGCTGGACATACAGAATGTGTAGGAACTTCCACACTTGCACTGCCTGTGATCTCTTATATGGTGCACCTTTTGCAGAAGCCACATGAGCTTCATGCGGTTTAAAAATTATAGATTACCCATGCCTGCATTAGAGGCTGGAAGTAGCAGCACATTTTGTTTGTTTGGTACGTACAACAGGAACTGTTATCAATTTGTTAATTCTTTTGTGATCCATACTGCCTTCCTGATGACACCAGTAGATGGAAAAGAGAAAATCAGCTGTGAATTCTTCCACCAAGTCCCAACAACAGGGATCTGGTAGTTTCTGCATAATGAATACAAGATGAGAGCCATAACAAAGTGATTAGCCTAGTAAGAAGCATCCCACTTTCTTCTCATCTTGCCTCAGAACTTTTCTGTAGGTTGTGGGTTGACCCTGGCCAGCAGCTAAACACCTACCAGCTGCTCACTTACTCCTGCCAAAGTGGGATGGGGGAGAGAATGGAAAAGGCGAAAGTAGGAAAAATTCATGGGTTAATAGAAAGACAGTTTCATAAGTCAAGGAAAGGAAAAAAAAAAGAAAGGAAAATAAACAAAGGATGGAAAGGCATTCACCACCTCCCACAAGCAGGCAGATGCCCAGCCAATCTGCAAGCAATGGCAACTTTGCAAAAATTCCCCCCCTCCAGTTTTATCCCTGAGCATGATGTTATACAGTGTGCAGTATCTCTTAGGGCAGCTGGTGCCAGCCTACTTGCTGTGGCAGCAGAGTGAGAAACAGAGGAGGCCTTGATGCTGTCTGAGCACTGTGCAGCAATAGCTTAAACACTGGTGTGTTATCAACACTGTTTTGGGCACAAATCTAACACACAACACCATGTGGGCTGCTATGAAGAAAATTTATGCCATCCCAACCAGATCCAATATACTATGAGAAGCTACAGGGAACCAAGGGAACTTTAAAGAAACATGAATATGGCAGTTGAAAGTACTTCAGCTTAGGTGCATTAATTTAATACTTTCAATGGCCTCAATTTTGCTGAATGTCTATGTGCAAAATTGGAGTAAGGATAATAGTAAGATAATGATAAGGTAAGGAGCCTTACTCAGCAGCGAGGGCATTCACATTCTGTAGTAAGAGCAGCTAGTGATTGTCTATGGATGCATCATCTTGGTACTTGTCTTGCACCAACCCTTGTTTCTGCATCTTCTGTGAGGCAAAAGTCAGTCACCTTCATCCTGATACTTCATCCTGATAGAAGTACTGTAGGGGTTCAACAATAAACTGTTTGAGGTCTGGTGGCAAGGGTTTAAAAATATTTTTGCTTCAACACTAAGTCTGTATATGGCACTGACCATAGGTATTTGTCCCAGGATATTCTTTTCTTGAGTTGCAGTGGCAAGATCATAGCATGAAATATAAAAAGATTTTGGTCAGTTCTTTTTTCATGCTGACTGAAATGTGCCTGACTGCAAATTCTTTATTGGTCAACGGACATAGCTAGTAAAGCTAACTGATAGGCTTAGTAATACTTTAATCCAAAAGTTTTCTTAAAGTTGGGAAAATATTCTGCCTTGCACCATAGACAGAAAACCTGGTTTCAAAAGAAATAAAGTCATGCAGGACAAAGGAACTCCTGGTTCCTGCTCTCATTAGACTGTCTGGCTTTCCTTTAAAATTCAGAATTGCTCAACATCTTCAGCTTAGAGAGCAAGGAGCCAATGCTGTCATTTCCTATTTGGCTGTAAATACAGTTCTGGGATCTAGACAATTTAGGATTTTGCCACCGAGGCACAGATGGAGTTAGGAAATAATAAAATTAGAGTGGAAATAGGAAAACCAGAATTTCAGTAACATATCAAGACTCTCAGCATACAAGTTCTTTTTAGGTTTTCCTAAATCTGGTTCCACCATAGTTTCACAAAGCTCAAAATCATTCACAGTCAGGGAGGATTCAGCTCTTGAATTGCTCATTTATTTTGTCAGTATATCTTCTCAGCTTCTAACAGTGTTATACTGAATTCCTGCACTGGATGTTTCCTCTGGACCATGTACGTAATTACCACAAATGACAGAATATTAACTAAATATGTCTTTTGGATGAATTTATTTTGTATCGCTTACCACCCCTCCCCATCCCAATCCTTTATTTTCCCAGCTAACAAATCCAAATGTATTTAGCCTCTCCTCATAGGATCATAAGAATGGCTGTAGTAGATGAGACCAGAGGCCCATCTAGCACACAATGAAAGAGAATACAAAAGGGCAAGCAGACAGCAATAATCCTTTCTGTATGACTTCCCAGCTACCAGTCTTGCAGATTTATTAAGACAAAGGCAGTATTTTGTTTAATAGCTGTTAATGTATTTGTATCCCATAATTTTACCATTCCATATTTCTGAGTTTTGGCTATTCAAGCCTCAACATCACTGTAATCCTACTATATGGAGTGTGAGATGGGGTAACCAGAACAGAAAGCAATATGAAAGTAGTGCACTACAGTTATATACAGTACTATATTAGGATGTTTAATGCGTTGTTTTCTTAACCTTTTCCTAAAAAGGTTTACCTTTCTTGTCCTATTAATTACTTCTGAGCACTGAACTTCTGCTGACAGAACTACTCACAGTGACTTCAAAACATTTCCCTGACTGATGCTAGCTTTTAAAATTCAGCATCTTGTATATTTTTTACACCCGTGTGCATTATGCTGCGCTTCGGAACACTGCTTTTCAACCACCACTCACACACTGTCCTACCAGCCTCCTGCACTACCTTTCAGTCAGCTTAGGATCTGAATTATTAGATATTTTCTTCAAATGTCATCATATAATTGCTTATGTAGTGTGAAGCTCAGCTTCAAGTATGACTCCTGGGATAACCCTTCTGTTACAAAGACTCATGGTTTACTTCTGTCTTAGAATAATAGTCAGAAAAATAAGGCTGGAAAGAAAAACAAGAAATCTAATTTCTAGCTGCTCTCCTCATCATGCTACCTTTTCTTAAAAATATCTAATGATTTTAATATTAGTCTAATGATTACTCAGTATTTCCAGATACTTTCATTATATAACTTTCTCTATTGCTCTAATGTTTTCCTTCATGCAAACTTCACTTATTAGAACAGAAGTGCGTTATTGTCCTATGCCTCCTATCCAAAGATGATTTATTGAAGCCCTTTGGACATTTGCTGAGGAAAACACTTGTAATAGGACATCACAATCTATTTGGCTATGAGCAACACTAATGTATGAAGTTCTATGTATATATAATTCATGTATATTGTATAGACTTGTCATTAAATACTGTTCTATAGCCATAGCTTTTCTTTAGGATGGATCCTGCCAGCACAGTACAAAAGTTGTTATATCCTATGGAAAAAAAGTTGAAATTGTAACAGTATAACTTGTTATGGTTCAGGTTATCTATTTAGCACAGTCCTGTTTCTTCTGTGGGAATGGATTTAACTTCGGAAGGCTATCAGACAGTGCACTTCGGCTGTATTCACCCTCATATGCTTCAATGATTATTAAAGAAATATCTTTCCTTTTACATTACATGCTAGTGTCGTTCCCAATTAATGGGAAAAGTCCAGTAGCTTCTACAGGAAGTTTGAATTAGTTTAGGTTCCAAAAACTTTAATGACTAGCAAGGAAATAGAGCAGGAGGAATATGATGGTGCTGGAATGATGATGCCAGCAATGCAGGTAGACTAAAATAATGTATATCAACAAAGCCAAGGAAATTCAGTTACACTGCCTGTGCAGCTCCAAAGTATGACATTTTGGGCTGCTATATTCAGAAATAGAATTATGCTTTCTCCATAATTATGGGCAGCTTCTGAGTTTTTTAGAACTCAAAGCTTTCTCTAAATCTCTGCTTTGGAGGTATTGGCTGGCCCTTTAAACCAGCTGTCATGCTGATTCTCAAACATGAACACAGTGGCATTAGTATCCTCTGGGGTTTTTGGTTGTTTTTTTTTTTTTTTTCTGACAAACTGAAGAAAGCCCACTATATGACATGCTGCTACCTACATGAAATAAGCTTCTGCATCTTGCTTCATGATTCACAGGGAATAAGTGGATATGCTGAGAAAGCTATACACACGGTTACAGTAGTTTATCAGTGATAAGGCTGAGTCGTAGTTGTGTTGTGATGAACTGTGGCACACTGAGCAATGTGGAATTATTTCACTTTTACTCTCCTGTCTCCCACTGTTTTTTATGTGCCAGATGCTGAATATCCTTGTTTTTGTCAGGTAGCTCTTCAATCTTGCTAGTCTGTAAAGAGAAGGTAGGGAACAGCTTCTATGATTTATTGAGGGTTTTCTTTTCGCAGGAAAAAACATGATGAAAAAGCAGTACAGCTTATTTTGACATCAGGTTCTGGATTATACTCAGGAAAAGCAGCACATGGTTTCTACTTTAGTATTATTTTGGTTATTGTTACTATAAAAACGAATCAAAAAACCCCACAGCTAGCCAAATAATTGTATCATGAGTGCAGAACTCAGGACTCCCATCTTCTGTTTCTAGCACCTTCTCTAGATTTACTGCAAAATCTTGACAGAACGCCTTAGTTATATACTTTTAGTTTCTAAACCTATAAAATGAGGCACATAATTGAATTATAGGTGCTTAGAAGTTAATTGACATAAAAGATTCCAAAATTCAGTTTTACTGGGTATGTTTATGTATGAACTTACAGGCCGATGAAGACTTTGTAATCTACCCCTGTTAGAAATCCTCTGTCCCATTTCCATTCACACTCTCACACTAATATGTTTTAAAACCCCAAATATAGTTCTACATTTTTTTAATGGAACTATTAATTTTTCTCTGCTTTGGTGGAGATGATAACACAGTTCATGTAAGACCTCTGCACATTCTGAATTTTCTTTGCTCTTATTCCTCAGACTTCTGAGATGCATCCTTTGGCCCTGAAGTGAAGCAACATCAGCTTAAATGTGATTGACATAAGTAAACACTGTTTGTATATGTTTATTAATTCCCTACTCAGTATGGACTGGAAAAATGCTGTCTTGATCCCTAAGAACCCAAAATTTCCCAGTGGATTAACAAGTAAAAGCTTATAAAGAGAGTAAACTAAGAAGAGGCACAACTATTTCCAGATGTGGCCTAGACAAAATTTAAAAAAACCCACCACCTATTTTTTTCTCTTACTAATATACAAAAACAAAACTGGAAGAGATTACCTACAATGGAAAACACAGCCAGGGAATGAAATTAAGACAAGCTGGAATGAAAATAAAACTGTATTTTATGTGCAAGGCAATCTACAAAGAAGAAAAATTGTCTCTGTGTGTCACTTTCTCCATGTTGAAGTGTTAAAGACTAAATTCTTCCTTCTCACATTAGAAATTCATGTCTTATCTGCCTTGGAGAAGTCCTTAGGGAACTGGTGAGAGTATGAAATTCCTCAGCTTTCAGTCTTGCTCGAAATACCTTTTCTTTCCAACAGTCTGGGCATATTTAACTGCAGTGACTCGAGATTTGGTAGAAGCAGCAATTCTAACCAGCACCTTCAGCTAAGGTGGCAGGCTGAAAAAGATCATGCTTGTAATCTGCAAGCCTGTCTTTTTTCTGTTTTCTTTGGTGGGGCTACTCAGATGTCTTTTTTGCATCAGCTTAATTAACAAATGGTAGGGCATTACATATTAAAAAAGTTACAGTCATTTCTCTTTCAACCAGAAGTGGATAATACAATTAACAAAACACTTCTAAAGAACTTGAATGCTATTCAGTATGTAATTACTAGTATCACGGCCATTATACTAACGTGGAAGAGCAATGGAAATGTCACAGTAGCATTCTGACTCTTTCTCTTGGCCCACTTACTGCTGTTCAAAGTTTGACGTCTGTTCTGTAAATGGCTGCCTGCTGCTGTTCCTCTAGGAAACACCTGGAGAGGAGATGCCAGGCAGCTGTTCTCCAGCAGGCCTGACAGTGTATCCCCACATGAATAATTTTCTCCATCTTTGTGAACTTAAAGTGGAATCCTGCCATGTGATCCAACCTCAGAAACAGGCAAATGTGCCCATTTCCATCTTTTAAACATGAATCAATACAACTCTTGTATCAAATGAGAAGGTAGGACACACTGGTCTCTAAACTGGCCTACACTTGGAGCTGCTTAGCTGATTCTATGCTTTTAATGGCCATGTTAAGGATTCAGAAACTAGAAGCAAGGCTGTGTCATGAGAAGAGGAACCGGGGCACAGATAACATTCTGTGTTTCCCACAACCAGCTTTGTACCAGTCCAGCTTCCAATGGGGGAAATCACAAGGGGAATGAGAAGAGCATGACTTGTTTTGTCCTGCAAAATAAAGGCTCTGTGGGGATGAGATTGCTGTCTATAAATACTTCTGGCAGGGGATACACACAGGAGAGTGGCAAAGGCTACTTCAGGACAGGATCTGCACAGGAAGAAAAAAAAGACATGGACTGGTCACAGGAAAATGTAGGTTTGAAATTTTAAAAAGGCTTCTAGCTGTTAGAGAGGTTTCTCCTGGTCAGCCTCTTGGTAGCAGCAGCAAGAGCCAAAGCATTCACAGGCAAAGTATGATCAGTTTACAGAAGAAAGGATAAATTGGCTGTTTGCAACACTAGGGAGCTGGGTGCAGCTTAGGCAGAGGGGAATTAAGCTACCAGCCCAGCCAGGCCTCTGTAATAGGGGGTACACTTGGCCCTCTCTCACTGCCCCTGTGAATTATAGTAAAACACAGTTTTGTCATTACATGGTGGAGTTGAAAGTCCAGAAAACTGAAGAGTTAGTGATGAAAATGGGTAGTAACAGCTTTTTTGGCCAAAGAGGGCAACAGAAACTACTGGTTGCAAGATAGTCCTTATCCCTAGTGACTTTAAGACTGGATGAATACATGGGGGTAGCATAACCTTCTACAGCTACATACTTGGCTTTTTGTGTTCGTTTCTTCTCAGTGTTGGCTTTGATTACTAGGTGACCAACGAAGTAAACGCTTTGCAAGACTTAAGTGGTTAGCTCTAATTTTAGCAAATGTCTTTAACACTGTCACTGGAAGATCAATGGTCCTCTCTCTCCTGTGTTTAGGAAATTTGCCAGCTCACAATCAGGCCTTGTTCAGAAGGATCCATATTTACAACTGCAGAGAAATCACTTAGCAGTCCTATGGAAAATATTACTTTGGGAAAGGAGCGAGGAAGTTTTCTGAGAATTTTGGTTATTAACTACCTGGCACAAGGGAAATTCTGAATCATCTACTGCCTTCTGGAAGAAATAATCACTTCAAAATGGTTACATCGCTTCTGCCATTACTTCAGGAAGAAAATTCTGGTTAGGACCTCATGACTTAGCTATGCACGGGTAATCATACACAGAACTTTACCTTATGGTGCAGGGGACCCCTCCCTTTGCTTTGTCAGCAGCAACACTTTCTCATCAGCATCTCTACCCGTCCCATCCAGTGTGTGGAAAAACGTTCCATTTAGGTCACTTAATGCTGGCAGGGCAGGTAATAAACCGAGACGGTTTCTGTACATGGACAGCCTGGCTTTTTTTTTTACTCTTTCCTTCTCTAATTTCATTCGATTTAATTCACTCACAGCTGGCTGCTATAAGCTGAGGCTGAGTACACAAGGCAGGGATTACTACCTGCTTGCGTGACAGGATATAAACTTGATATTTGCTTAGCTCTGCTCCGTGCTTCCATAATGCAAATACCCTTGCAGAGGGTGATGTTTTTCACAAAGATATCCTGGAATGAGAGAGACCAAGACATAATTTTAAGAGGCCTAACTGTTGCTGTGATCCCAGAATACTTAGCATGAAATCCAAACCAGAATGTAGCATTGCGTTTGTCTAGAAGTCTCTGGTTGAATCGGAAAGCCTCAGAAACAAGCCTGAGTTAGTGTTTGAATGCAAACGCTGCCAAGCGCCCCTGCAATCCTTGGAATGAAAAATGAGTACGTAGCACGGCTCTGGATAAATCTCGCTGCTCCCTTGACAATCCCTGCTTCCAACACTGACCGCAGCCACGCGAAGGTGACACTGCGCGGGGAAGCTCCAGCTTGTCCTTTCTCCTAAGCGATGAGAGGGAATGACCTCAAGCTCCGCTAGGGGAGTACAGATTGGCTATCAGGAAAAATTCCTTCACGGAAAGGGTTATCAAGCACTGGCAGAGGCTGCCCAGGGGGGTGTTGAGTCCCCATCCCTGGAGGTGTCTGAAAGGCAGCTAGATGAGGTGCTCAGGGATGTGGTTTAGTGGTGGGTAGGTAGGCTTCGACTCGACCTCAAAGGTCTTGTCCAACCTATGAATCCTACGATCCCTCCGGTTTCTACCTGTCCCCCCCGCCCCGCCTTCGCTCCCCGACAAGCGCGCCCCGCCGAGACGACGCTCGGCCGAGCTCTGCGGGTCGGCTCGAAACCGAACGCGCCCCAACGAATCTCTGACTGGCGAAGCCCGCCAATCAGAGCGCAGCTCCCGGCAGGGGCGGGGCCAAGGTAGCCAATCAGAGCGCGGCTCCCCGTAGGGGCGGGGCCAATACGTGAGTGGCAGCTGGGGAGATAAACAAGTCGCCGCACGGTTCGGCGGCCCCTGGCGCGCTGCGAGGCGCGGCGGCAGCGGCCAGGCCCGCACACCCCCACCCACCCGGCCAGAGGCGCGAGGCCCGGCGGCGCTCGCCGCTTCCCGCCCCTGCCCCGCAATGTGAAGAGTCAGCAAGTTCCCAGCGGCTGCCGAAACGCTCCGCGTCTCCGGGGAGCCGAATGCGCAGGCGTCGTGTGGCCGCCGGGGCGCGGGGGATGCCGGGAGTCGTAGTTCCCGCCGCCGCCTCCTCCCGCACGCGGCGTACGGGCCGGCGCCCGGCCGCACTACGACTCCCGGCATCCCTCGCGCCGCGCCGCGAGGAGCCCAGTTGAAGCGGGTGGCGGCGGAGCGTACCCCCTCCCCCTCGCCCCCCCTCCGCCGCCAAAAAGCCCCAAACCAAAACAAAAACAAACGGGCCCGTCGTCCCCTCCGCCCCGCCGAGCCCCGGAGATGGTGGCGCCGGGAGGGGGCTCCGCCGGCCGCGGGTGCTGATCCGGCCGCCGCGTCCCCTCGCCCGTCCCTCCCCGCCCATGGGCGAGACATGGACTACGAGTTCAAGTCGAAGCTGGCGGCCGAGCGCGAGCGGGTGGAGGACCTGTTCGAGTACGAGGGCTGCAAAGTGGGCAGAGGCACCTACGGGCACGTCTACAAGGCCCGCCGCAAGGACGGGTAAGGGCCGCGCCGCCGCCCCGCGCTCCCTCCCCTCCCCTGCCCCGCAAAGTTTCTGCCGGCGCGGTGCTGGAGGGGCCCGAGCATCCCCGGAGCCCCCGAGCCCGGCCCGGCGGGGGGGGCACTGCTGCTCCCGCTGCCGCCTCCCCGCTGCTCCACCTCACGCCGTCCCTCTGTGTCCCCCCTGCACCCTCTCGCTGCCCTCCCCCTGCAGCCTCGCTGTGTCCCTCCNCCCCCCCCGCACCCCCTTGCTGCCCCCCCCGCATCTCCTCGCGCCGTCCCGCTGTGCCCCCCTTGCTGCCCCCCCTTGCTGCCATCCCCCTGCACAAAGGGATTTGTGCGGGAGAGGCGGGAGGGTGCAGGACATCCCCCTTGCACCCCCCTTGCGGGCCCCCCCATTCCCAGCGCGGGGGCCGCTGTGCCGCAGGGAGCGGGTGCGGGTTTTCCCACCGGGCTTTCACGTCATCGCTTTCATCTTTTGTGTGGCTGTGACATCCCGCTCCGAGAACTTGCAGGGGATTGGAAGGAGGAGGGGGGTGGGGTGGGTGAGGAATAAACCGAGCAAGTTGGACGTGAACCCGCTCCGCCTCTGGTTCCCCATGTGGGACCGAAGGCGAGAGCCGCCCCGGGTGCCCTGGGCTTGGGAGGCTCCGTCCCACGCTTCCATCTCAGCCCCCAACACCAGTCTGGCTTCAAGAGATCCTTTACCCCTTGAGCCTCTGGAGGACAGACAGCTGGCACCGTGGGGTGGGTGTCCCGTGGGTGGCACTGTCCCTGTCCCGTGGTTAAGGGAGCGCTAGGGATGCGTGGCTGGTGGGAAGGGGTCGGAGGAGAGCATCCCCGAGGCCTGGGGGAGGCTCTCCTGGAAGTGCAGGTTCCAAACGCAGCCCGTTTCTTTCAGGAGAGCCACAAAGTGCTTTTTTTTTGGCGTGTGGATAGCATTTATGGAAGGGTTCTAAGCATACTGTAAACTTTGATGAAATGGGCTCGCGATTTGGAGGCGACACCTTTCTAACAGAAAGCCAGAGACTAATAGGGTTGTATTACAGGCAGCTGAAACTTTGGAAAAGACTGAACATTTAAAAAATGGCCATCTTTCTGTTAACTTCTGGAATTGGTTAATGGAATGTTGCTGCTTTAGATTAATGGAGACGTCCAGAGGTTTTTCTGTAAGAAGTAAATTGTCTTGAAAATTTAAAGTCTGAGTTAAGAGGACGTGGTTTCAAAGTGATTAATAACTGAAAGATGGCACAGTGATTCAGGTGGAGGATTAAATGCTGGGAAATGAGCGCCAGTTCTGATTAGCTTCTCTGCAACCTTAATACTTGAACACGGCAAACTTGAAAAGGAGATGTTAAAGCCTTTCAGGATATTACAGTTGCCACTGAGCTCTTCTAACATTTGTAGGTTTTTTTAAGTTTTAATTTATTTAAGTATTTATTATATATATGAGAGAAAGCGGTAGTAAAGACACCCAAATGCTGGTTAAACTCTTTTTTTGCTGTTCTTTGATATAGTAATCCTAAAATTACTCCTGGTAAGAACAGCATAAAAGAAGCAGAGCTTAGAGTTTACCATTTTATGAAAAAGATATTTGTATGTTTCTAATCTATCTGTTTTGTTTCCGTCACAGGCAGTGGCAAACCATTGCAAGTATTAGTCACGCTACTAAATGCCATAAAGGACATATCTTCTAAATCTTTACAATAATATTATAAAGGCAAATGGGTAGTAAAGTGAAAGTCAATAGGATTGGAAGATAGCTAATGTGACAGAACTGTGAATAATCAAAGGGAGACCTTGACCTGCGAGAAGAGGAACTGGTAGAAGGAAGTGCAGAATTTCAGTAGGCAGTCAGATAGGTTGAATGCAGTGTAATACGGCACAGATACAATTGTACTATATATAGTCAGAGGTCTCAGTTCCTATGGTGTAACTTGAGGACCTTGGTTGAAAGCAAGATGTGAACAAGTTAAAAAAAACAAATAAGAAACCAACTTAAATCATCAAGATAAGGCGATTTCCTTATGAAAATATCTAACTAAAGTATCTCTGCAGCGTGGAGGATATTTAGCATTAGTCCTTAATGTTAAGGGGTGCTTAATGACAGAGAGAAACTTTTTTCAGTGCTGGCAACAGAAATCCAGCAGTGATGCATATTTACAGTGTGCTGATCACAGAGGGATTTTGAATTTCATGTAAAGGAATTCTTCTTTGGCTGATCGTAGAGACTGTTTCAGTATTTCAAATTTACAAGGCGTCTCTGTATAAAGGAAAAAGATTCTGGCTACTTAACTTCTTATAGTCATTTTACAGTCTCAGGAGGCCGAGGGCAGTAAGAACCTTGTAGGCTCTCAGAGGAATTTCTGCAGAGCTATCGCTTCATACTTAAAAAATTTGGCATATAAACTTTATGAAATAGTAAAATGTGTTTAGACAGAACTTGGCAAGCTCTTCGATAAAATGCTTGTAAAAAAGTGATTGCAGTGCTTAGATCTCTGTGAATGGCTTGGGCATAAAAGCAGTTTTTTTACAAAGTAACAGCTCAGTTTGGCTTTTTCAGTCTAGAGTGGGATATCTTCAGGGCATATTTCTAGTGAGCTGATTGATTTCTATGGAAGTTAAAAGTTGGTTGGTTCCTTTTTTTTTTAATAGGTAGTCAGGTTTGAACAATGTTGGTGCGACATTTGCATGTGCTACGTCAGCATGTTCTTAAAGGTGTTGAGCACCTGTAGCTTCCATTTCCTTCAGTTGTGTTGGTGAGCTCTGATGAGGGCCAGGGCTATTACCTGTGTTATGTGTTTAGCTGAACTAGGCACTTGGATTTAAAAGATTTGTGTTAATGTCATTGTAGTCCAAAAGGGCTAGAAAATAGGCGTCTTAATATAAACTGTCTCATGCTTTATTTTAGTGTACAGAGAAACTGTACCAGTGACTTTTAGGGGGGAAATGGTGATACAGGTCTTGTGATTGCAATACAGTCACTGATGTTATATGTTTTAGCTCTTTATATAGCTGGAAAATCTGTTACAATTTTTTGTGTATGTATGTTTACTACCTCAAAGTTGTGTCCACTTTTGCTAACTTTTTTTGGATGCTTGTTCACATTTGTCCAGTAAAACAAAGAATGCAATTTTTCTTGTCGCAGTTAGGAAAGCACGATTTCATTTCATGCTTTACCTCGCCTTGTTATGTTCCTCGTGCTTCTTTGATTACAGTTTAAGCCACGATGTTGTGCTTAGGCTTTTCACTTCATGTCTCTCCTTACCACATGCGAGGCTATTTTGAGAATGAAGCAAGCATTGGAAACTGCTTGTTGTGGGTGCCTGAATTATTTCTTTGGGAAATATCAGTCCAGGCCACTGTATGAAGTATTCCTTTTCCTTCACTAGGCTGTCAGCTCACCTGCAGGAGGATGTTTGGCAGAGTCAGCAAGCTGGAGAGATACTGCTGTGGGTTAGTCGGGTGCGTGCAAGGAATAAAGGGATGCGCAAGTCAAGTAGAAAATAGGCCACTCTGTTCTCTGTTCTGTAGCCGTGACAGCAGATGCAACACTTGTAAAAGCTGGAATCTTCATGGGAATAAAACCTTTGTAGTTATTGCTCCTTCTGCTTACCTTTAAGCAAACAATTGAGCTGGCTTCTTTCTCTCATGCTAGGGCTGTTGTTTTTCTTTGACTCACTACCCTGTTTCAGGCTGTAGAGGTTATTCAAATAAAATCACAAAACATTTTTTTTTCTTTCTGAGTTACTATGTAGATAATATTTTTAATCTGTATGTTTTGAAATGCCTTTTATAAAATAGGTATGTGCTTTTTAATCTTGTTAACGGAGGGAACAATGAATGCATGTAGCCATCACAGCAGAAGGGTCTGTAGTCTTGGTGCCTGCTCAATAGCAGCAGTGCCTCTGCAGACCCTCCTGCCTGTTATCCCTTGGCAAGTGTAAGAGGTTTGGCACTGCCCTGTGCTGTACAGTGTATCAGCTGAGCAAAAGGTGTAGGTTTATATGTTAATATTGTTCTATACTTTTTAAAATAAAGTCAGTGTTTGTAACTTAGGGGATTACTTTGTTTTTAATGTATCTGATTTATTCAAAGAAGTGAATTGGTATACAACAGGCTTCACCTTAGTTGCCCAGTATGGAATTGCCTTTTGGAAATTAGGGAACAGTGATACAAGTCCAAAAGTATCATTGTAAAGTACAGGCCCAGGAGGAGGAGAGGTGGCAAGTGAATTCTCTGCCTTCTCCCCCATTTTTGAGTACTGTAAGCTTGTAATTAAAGAGGGGTCTGTTTTCCTCCATGGATTGATACCAGTGTGCAGAAGCATTAATGTCAAGTTCTTAATGCAGATCTGAAGTGCTTACAGCATTTCCCAGAATCACAGAAACACCGGGTTGGAAGAGACCCATCGGATCATCGAGTCCAACCATTCCCACCAAACACTAAACCATGTCNAGAGCAATGAGGTCTCCTCTCAGCCTCCTCTTCTCCAGGATAAACAACCCCAGCTCTCTCAGGTGTTCTGCATAAGACCTGTTCTCCAGCCCCTTCACCAGTCTTGTCACTCTTCTCTGGACATGCTCCAGAGCCTCAGCATCCTTCTTATGGTGAGGGGCCCAGAACTGCACACAGGATTCAAGGAGCGGTCTCACCAGTGCAGAGTACAGAGGGAGAATAACCTCCCTGGTTTAAGTCCCTGTAAGAACTGACTGGAAATTAAAGCATGGGAAGAGAAAGGAAGGGGAAGCACATAGTCAGGCATGTAATGTAACCTGGGAATGCTGGCTGTGGTCTTGCCCATGTAACATTTTGTTTGTTTTAGGCTTTTTTTAATCTGATGAATCTTATTTCTATGAAGCAGAAGAGAGAAAATATTGATTAAGAGAGGAAAAACCAGTGTGCTTTGAGGCATGGCTCTATTGGCAAAACAGGCTTTCTCCTGGGGCGGTTTGCTGTGGTTGGGGTTTTTGCTGACATAGTTAAGCTGTTCAGAGGTTGCATCTGGTCACACTATTGTTACTACTGTGGTGGTAGAAAATTTCCAAGTGTAGAAGAGGCAGAGGTAATCTGCTTATTCTCTAAAGTCAGTGTTTTTATCACAATAATTTGTGTAGTGTTCTCCTCATGTTGTTATTCTGCAGAGCTTAAATTCCTGAATCATAGAATTGCTAGATTGGAAAAGACCTTTGAGATCATCGAGCCCACCTGCACCTGTCCAGTACTAAATCATATCTCTGAGGACTTCATTTACCTGTCTTTTTAAAATACCTCCAGGGATAGGGACTCAACCACCTCCAGGGGCAGCCTGTTCCAGTGCTTGACAACTCTTTCAGTGAAGAAATTTTCCTTATGTCTAATCTGTCCCCCCTGGCAGTGCAACTTGAGGTCATTCCCTCTTGTCCTATTGCCTGTCACTTGGGCAAATAGATCAGCATCTACCTTGCTACAACTTTCTTTCAGATAGCTGTAAACAGTGACAAGGTCTCCTCTCAGCCTCCTTTGCTCTAGACTGAACAACCTTAGGTCCCTACGCTGTTCCTCATAACACTTGTTCTCCAGCCCCTTCACCAGCTTTGTTGCTCTTCTCTGGACTCGCTCCAGAGCCTCAACATCCTTCTTATGGTGAGGGACCCAAAACTGAACACAGTATCAAGGTGTGGCCTCACCAGCACTGAATACAGGGGCACAATCACTGCCCTAGTCCTGCTTGCCATAGTGTTTCTGATACAAGCCAAGTTGCCATTGGTTTTCTTGGCCACCTGGGCACACTGCTGGCTCATGGTCAGTTGCTGTCAACCAACGCCCCCACGTCCTTCTCCTCTTGGCACCTTTCAGCACAGGGGTTTTGTGTCCCAAGGGCAGGACTCTGCACTTGGCCTTGTTAAACCTCATCCTGTTGGTCTGAGCCCATCAGTCCAGCCTGGTCAGATCCCTTTGCAGAGCCTCTCTACTTCAGGCAGATGGACACTTCCTTCCAGCTTAACGTCGTCTACGAATTTATTAAGGGTGCACTCAATCCCCTCGTCCAGCTCATTGTTAAATATACTGAACAGAACTGGATCCAGCACTGAGCCCTTGGCAACACCACTTGTGACGGGTCTCCAGATGGATTTGACTCCACTCTTTGGGCCTGGCCATCAGGACAGTTTTTAACCCAGCAGAGGATGTGCCCATCCAGGCCAGCATTAGCCAGTTTCTCAAACAGAATCTTGTGAGAAATAGTGTTGGAGGCTTTACTGAAGTCCAAATACACTATATCCAAAGCCTTTCCCTCATCCAGTAAGTGGGTAACTGTGTCATAGAAGGAGATGGCGTTAGTTTGGCAGGACCTGCCTTTTATAAACCCATGTTGACTGGTCTTGATTATCTGGTTTTATTGTGTGTGCTGTGTAGTAGCACTCAGGATGACCTGTTCCATGACTTTTCCTGGCACTGAAGTTAGACTGACGTGCCTGAAATTGTATTACATGAATGTCAGGAGATGAAACTTGGACTCAAGTTGACTAAATGCTACAGATTAACAATGTTGGTGGTAAAAATCACAGGGGAATCAGTATATGTACAGCATCTACATTTACTGTCAAGAGAAAGGCAAGTAATTTTTGTGGCAAGGATTATACTGTCTTGAATGTGAAACTGGAGTGTTATGTACCAATGCAAGTATGTACTTGTCTTTCAGAGACTGTAAGAATTTATTTGCATCTTGTAATTTCCTCTATTTGACATTGTCTTGAATGTAAGTAATTCAAGTTTTGGGCTGTAGTTGCTGTTTACTAATATAATCCTGTGACAGGGTAGATCACTGAAACATTGACCCAAGTCAGAAAGCAATGTATTTGATCCTGAACAGTTAGGGACCTTTCTCTGCAGCAAAAGCTTGACCAGTGGATAGCTGTGTTTTACTCCTCACTTAAGTATATTTTTTTTCTTGATGGAGCTTATTCTCTTGACGAAGATAGAAGGGCTGTTTATGCCTTGCTGTAATCTCTCGACAGCCAAGTAAACCTAAGTACTAGATTTTCCTGTGAATCCTGGAAACACTTGTTACCACTGAGTGGTATCATATGTTTGAGAAGGAGAAGCAGAACTAACCCAAACCTGTCTAACTAGTTGCTTGCAATGCATTCTCATAAAGCCCCAGTCTAGGAAGTACTAGGTTAGTATTTCCTAACTGTGCTGTACTGAGAGCTGCTAGTGCCAACTATACTACTTCCTGCCCAAGAGATGCAAGTGGTGATGAGTAATTCTTAACTTCACACAGGCTCTTGCATGTGGTCTCTCCCTTGGGTATTTTGTTCTTTCTTCCGTTACTCTCCCTGAAACCAAGTGCAGAAATGAGCTGTACAGCCCATAGCCTTTCAGACAGCAAATAACATTCAGCTGTTGCTTCAGTTGCTACTGTGCCAAGCACAAAGATGTGCTGGTGGTAGGAGCATGTGGAAAAAATGAGTGCAGTTGAGGAGAAGCAGAAGAGGTTATGTGTGTTTGAGAACCACGTGAAGATTTTTTTGCTGAACTTGCAGAGGAAGGCTTGTGCATAAGTTAGCCTATAGTAAACTGTGGAGAAAAACCTCTCAAGGTTTAGTGGTGTAATGAGTAGCTAGAATTTGTGTAATAAACGTCACTAGAGACTTGCTAGTAATATCAATTTTTCCTGTATCTTTTGAAAATACCTACTGAAAGGGCAAGTTCTTAATCAAGCTCATGATTTGCATAGATGCCTTCTGACCCAAGTCTTTCTCTTATTTTTTTTGCTGCTGAGTTCTGTGTTGTGAAATAAGATTTGATTTGCATATGCTCACTGCTACTTAACTTATGATTCAGGACATGACACAGTCCACGTGTTTGATTGGGAAAGGGATCATTAGGGCAGTGGCTGGCAGCTTTTATATTCTGCTTCCAAGGATGTGTCTTTTCTTGAGCTTCTTTGCTGGCATTCAAAAACTGAATTGGGCTGCAATTTTTTTTAATGCTCTTTCACTGAAATAAAGTGTTGGAACTTAAAGAAGATTTATTTGCTTCAACAACAGTGTGTTTGCCAGAAGTATTGCTGAAACTGGTCCAGGACAACTGGTTATAGGATAAATTGGCTAGCTCAGCATGTGACTTTAGGAAATGAAGAACAACTTCTACTTGTATAGCAGATATAAAAACCTTTAATGTTTTGGCTTGGCTGACCAGTGTCAGGTATCTAAATAATTTGGGTTTGTAAAAACCCTCCCAGTTCTGGGGATTTGGTTTCCATAAGTTGGATGACTGACAGACAAAAATGCTCATTGTGATGGTATTAGAAGTTGTTGTGCACTTCAGCTATCTCAACAGATGGAGGAAATAAAAAATGCACAGAAACTTTTACAATCAAAATTAGTTGTTACTAACAAAATCATGTGGTAGTTCTAGAATCAACTGGTAATTCTGTCTGAATTTCTTGTTAATATGTTCTTAGCCTCTTCTGAGGGAGCACAGTTCTTTGGTTTAGCAGTATTTCTTTTTCTTGAGAATTTATGGGATATTAGTGTATTTGGTAAGACTGAAAGGAATGTTGCCTTTGCAAAATTGGTGTTTGTAAGTATGGGTTGTTTTTTCTTTGGTGGGTGTTGTTGGTTTTGTGTGTGTTTGGTGGTGGTTTTATTGGAAAGCAGAACTGATGTTTCTTGTGAGAAAGATTGGAGGAGCAGAGGTTACTGGAATAGTGGATCTATGAAGGGCATTATTCACGTTTGCTGCTTTCTTTTCTGAGATTAGCAACTCTTCAAGTACTTTCAAGTATTTTCAGATGAGGTTCATAGAATCACCAGGTTGGAAAAGACCAGTCAGATAGAGTCCACCCATTCCTATCTATCACTAAACCATGCCGCTCAGCACCTCATCCACCCGTCCCTTAAACATCTCCAAGGGATGGTGAGTCAACCACCTCCCTGGGTGTTACTGCATAACTGCTTGTTTCTCCCTCAGTTGTCATCTGTTTTCTATGAAAGTCATGATCTTGAAAAATTTGAGAGTCATTCTTGCAAGATGAAACCACATTAAGGTTAGGCTTTCTAGTAGGCAGAACAACAGCTACAGCTTCCTGTGTGTGCTTGGAGTGTCGAATTGCCTGCTTAAAGGTAAGGGCAGAGGTAGGAAGCAGGGACAGTCAGACAGTATGGGTTTAAACATGCATTCCCATGAATTGGGCCTCACGTGCTGTAAGGTTTTGTTGTTCATTCCCTGCTGGCTTAAGTAGAAATGCAATTCATTTATTTTTATAGTCAAGTGAAATGTGATAGGCAATTGACTGGCAGAAGCCAGATCTGCTGGAATGGTAACTACATCTGGAGGTAAAGTAGGACACTTTCTATTTTAAGGCTATGTATCTGGTTTTCTCATGCATTAATTGTGGGAAGAGTCAATCCTTGTTATACAGGTAGAATGTTTTCTGTCTCTGCACTTTCCCTGTCTTTACTTGAGCACTTGGAAGCGTTCACACAGGTGATGCTGGGACTCTGAAACCCCTTGACTCCTCTGCTCCTTGGGCTTATCATTGGCTTGGAGTGCCTGAAGAACACTGATACAAAGGCCACTCATGCATAAAACTCTAACATGAGATTAATCACGTGACTCCTAAGTAGAATCTTTTGAGAGGTGCTTCTTATGGGTCATGAGTTCTGCAAATTCAAAGGTGTTCACAGAAAATTCTCACTGTTATTAATGCTACCCTAGATCACCACAGATTTGTGCTAAGATTTAGCACGTGGCTTGTTCAGAAATGCCGTGTTTGTCACTTTTGCTTGTTAGAGTTATACTGCTGACAGTGAGTTTCAGCCTGTATCTTAGTGCTTGTTCTTGTATGGGCTGTTGCCATGTTCTGA
This sequence comes from Piaya cayana, assembly GCA_013389865.1. Classification (NCBI taxonomy): domain Eukaryota; kingdom Metazoa; phylum Chordata; class Aves; order Cuculiformes; family Coccyzidae; genus Piaya; species Piaya cayana. The sequence goes on along the minus strand of WAAB01025603.1, from coordinate 123,476 downwards.
AGGGCATTGTGACTTCCAAGTTATGTTAATACCTTTTGATTAAAACCAGCCATCATAGAGGATGACTAGTTGATCCATTGCCCAGTTCTGTCATACTCCAAATAAGAAGCAGGGGCAGACAAATTACCACATTTAATTTGACCTTTAGCTCATAACAACCAAAAGACTTAGAAGTTGAATGCAATTTTTTCCTGCCTTTACTGTGAGTTCAATGGTCAGAAAAAAATGACTGTGTAAGACTTTATCCAAGTGATGCTCTTAAGCTACAGAGAAAGCAAGAGAAAAGCCTATTTTCTTAATGGGATGTGCAGTTTTAAGGTTCAGAGGAGACAGAATGTGACTTGGATTCCTTGGGAACAGATATGATGATTGCTGACTAAAGACTGTCTGCCTTGTTGGGAAGTAGCAACGCTCCCTTAGTGGCTGGGACAAAGACATCTGTAGTTTTGTGAAATCCTAATTACCTGATGAACTGAGGGAGAAAATGTAGATGCTCCATTAGCAATAACGATTTTTTTTTTCCCTATGTGTCAGGATGAATGTAATTGGACACATTGGTGACTTGGTACAATTTTGTGCTGGTGCTTATTACCTTCTCCTGAGGGTGTTTTGTCTTACTCGGCAACTTTCTACCTATAATCAATGTGCTCTGTGCAACAGATATCACTGACAAATTTGGGCTTTATAGATGCTGGTGAGGAAGCAGTTGATTGTTTAATACACTAGAAAAGGAGAATTAAACTGCCGGTTTTGGGCCATTGTTGTTCTGATAGGTCTTACACTGAGTCAGTATTTTTTTTTCTTCTACTACAGGTCAGCTTGATCAGTTGTAATGCTTTAGGCAAAAAATCTGCTTTTAGTGTTTCAAAGTGAGGTACTTGCCAACAAGACTGAAAAGACAGACTTCCTGATAGCTGGTGTTTTAATAGCAATTTTCCACTTATCTAAATTGCAGAATTTAGCCAGGTGTAGCACTACAGAGAGAGATGTGAGACGCATGAAGCTGGGCTATGTAGTTACAGTATGGTTTCACACAGTTGCTCTAGAACCTATATATATACAGTTACTGAAAAGCAGCCATTTAATGTGCTTAACATTTGTAGTTAGTCACAACCCTTGTAAGTGATTTTATGAAACAAGAGGCAGATTCTCTTGGGACAGTCTAAAAGACACCGTGTCCATTGTCTTGGTAAATAATTTACGGATAAATAAAAGCTCTTTATTTCCGTGGCATTTTTCTCCTAGCTGCTGCTGTTCCTTACTTTAAGGTAACAAGTCCTTGCATACAGTATCCTTCCTGGAAGGGAGTTATTTTCTAAATCTCTTCATTATCTGAACCAAGGCTGTCTATGAAGAAATAAGATCAGGTACATATCCATTCCCTGATTTAATATAGACACCGCTGGAAGAAATCGGCTGTATCAGCAGAATAATTTTACAGCTTTCAAGGTTTCATGTGAGCGCTTCTTTTTTTTACCTTTAAAACAGGCTATCAAGTCTGCTTATGCCAATTTGTTTTAAAATAGTCCTATTGTATGTAATTCATGGTCCTCAGCCACTCAAGATATTTCTGACCCAGACTAATTTTAGCCGTGGCAACAGCCCTGTGACTGTTGCGGTCTCTGTGAATCATCAGTAGATTTGGAGTGAGGGTGCTAGTGGCTGAAGCTGTGCTTTCTTCCCTGTCAAATACAATGTATTATTATTATAGTGTAAAGGCTATATTTTAATAAGATTAAGGTTAATAAGATTTCCAATGGTCTGTTATTACAGAGATCTTAAAAATCTGTTTGTGGTTATGACTGTGAAGTAGTCTGAAACTGGTTAACAATTAGAAGTTTTATGCTACAAAGATTTGCTTTTAATTTTCTGAATTTAAGTAAGTATTTAATTTTCTTCTCTGATTACTATAAAAACATATAGGGGCTGCCCAGGTAGGTGGTTGAGTCACCTTCCCTGGAGAGGTTTAAGAGACGAGTGGATGAGGTGCTGAGGGACATGGTTTAGTGTTTGGTAGGAATGGTTGGACTCAATGATCTAGTGGGTCTCTTCCAACCTGGTGATTCTATGATTCTATGAATTAGGAACTACTGGGGGAAAAAAAGGAAAAGGATATGGTGAGGTTATGTGTAATGGTGCTGGATTAGTTCCAGTCTCCTCATGTTGATATTAAGAGACCTCTGCTCCTCACTCTCAATCTAAAGGATTTTTTTTTTAAATAACACAGTCTTATGGGTGCTCAAATTCACTGTTTTTGTCTTTTAATAGTCTCTCATCTTCTATGTAAAGAACATTATCACCTATGGTTAGTGATGATTGGGATTTTTTTTTCATAGGTATTTAGTATCTTTTGTGATGCTACATGGAAACACAAAATAAAAGGGTGATTTGTTCAGTTGCCAGTAGCTTAGCATCACTTCAAGAATGTGCCTTGTTCTTTAACATGCACATTTCTTCCTGAGTTCATGCACTGGTTTACAGAAAAATAAGCAGACAGAAGGGTAGCCGTATCAACGTCAGGTTTTAGAGGTGCATCTTGGGATATTGTATAGATAACAGAACAAAATCTGGATGTAGTTCAGTTTCTAATAGGGTACTGTGGTAACTCTGAGTGTTTATTTATAATCTGATAACAGTGGTGCTTTTAATATGATCTCTTTCATGTGCCTAGAACATGTCAGGTTTTCTAGCAGGCTAAGCTCTGTAACTGCTCTGCTGCTTGTTTTTCATGATAAAATGAAAACCAGATTTTTTTTTAAAATTGGCTAATTGTTGTAATTAGTTGCTCTATGTTTCAATGTCTCTGCCAATTTATAAACATTTATAGTAGACATAATTTTAGAATGCTAATGTCAACAAACAAAAAAGTTCTCCTTTTTTGAGTGTTTTTTTAAACCAGCTAAAAAATAGTTTTAAAAATTCACAGATTATGAATCCTGAATTAGTATTCTTTTGGGCATGCATTTATGCAAGCACTTGACATTGACAGTTCTATAAAATTATTGGAAAATGGAGGAGGAAACCTTGCTTAGTGCTCAGGAATTCAGTATTGTTGCATTTTGAGAAGGATAGCATAAAAAATGTTTGAATGTCTAAAATCTTTCTACTGTGTATGTGGACTCAGCATGGCTTCAGGTACTGACTTAAGTCTTTGAGGTAGCAGAAGATGAAGAGAACTGCTACCTTCTTGTGTTATTGTATGTCTCCTGGGAGGCAGTACTCAAGGGCAAGGGAGCCCATGAGGGCTGGGAGCTCTTCAAAAAGGAGATCCTAGCAGCTCAGGAGAAAGCCATCCCTGTGTTC
>WAAB01025603.1:74217-118910 GCA_013389865.1 Piaya cayana | reverse complement strand
AGAGAAAATGGCCTCAAGTTCCACCAGGGGAGATTTAGGCTAGACATTAGGAGGAAGTTTTTTATGGAAAGGGTGATTAGGCACTGGAACAGGCTGCCCAGGGAGGTGGTCTATTCACCTTCCCTGGGGGTGTTTGAGGCAAGAGTAGACGAGGTCCTGAGGGACATGGTTTAGTGTTTGATAGGAATGGTTGGACTCGATGATCTGATGGGTCTCTTCCAACCTGGTGATTCTGTGATTCTGTATAGGATATGTCTGGCATTGTCTGGGCCAATGAGCTGTGTAGCATCCAGGCTTCTTTTTGGAAATTTAGATTGGGGACTTTGTGAGGCAAAAGATTAAGTAATACAGTATGGAATGTATTGTTTCCATTTCAAAAAGTGTTTTCCTTGTGCGTACCTGCATCAGCCTTGGCAATTCTCTTTTCACTCTAGGTCTTTTTATTTAGCACTGTAAAGACTGTCCTGTTTGGAGTGTGTTTGTTGCCTATCCCCTCCACCCCAGTTTACTTTTAGATCTTGTTCCAGACAAGATACAAACTCAGCTTTTAAAGATTGTGTAGTCAGTGTGCTGGTGAGGTTGGCTTCCCACCCTGTGGTGAAGAAGGAACCCCAGGCCCAGGTTTGAGCAGATGAGGTGATGTATGTCTGCTTTTTCCTTATGGAAAGTTCTTTCCTGTGCCCTACACATGAGCGTCTCTGGTGAGAACTTTCTTGGTGTTGCAAACCAGCTTCTGCATGGTGCGGCAGCAGGCAGATCAGTGGCACAGTACAAAGATGTTGCTGAAATGGTGAACTTTTGACCATAGTGGAATAAGGTAAAGGTCTACCACTTTCATCTGTTCCTTTCATGTCCAGGACCAGCCAACTGTAACTTGGGTATCTATGTTGTATTGAACTTGTTTGGCACCAGGATGAAGGAACAACCTGTAGCTGCTGTGAAGTTTTCTTAGCTGAGTTACAGGCAGTTGCCCTTGAAGGTGAAGGCAGACAAGCTTCTTAAAGGACTGGTGTGATCATAGATTTAAAATAAAATTTCTGCCTACTAGTCATAGTGCTTCATATTTTGCGTTTCTTATGTAGCTCTCAAAATGAACTAATATATATGCATTGAAATTCTGCATGTAAACTCTTCTCTACAAATAAATTAAGATCAGCCTGAATATTCCCATCTTCTGTCATTTGTGGCTGATTGCCATATGGATGAAAAGGAGCAGCTGAGTTACTGACTGGATAAGGCTTGATATAATTTGAGGAAAATGATAAAAGAAAATTACTTTCCTCGTCTGTTGAAAAATGTGTGCCCTGGTAACACCATGTGTAGATTTTTTGAATCTTATAGTTCTTTTGGGCTAGTGGATATTTCTATATGCATTAAAAAACCACTAAAGCATGGGAACTCACTGCTTCTTGGGAAGGATTAGGTCTCTTTTTCCAGTTAATTCTATCCACTTCGACTGATACCATCACCTTTGTAAAGGGCTATGGCCAGGTGCCATGTGTAGAATTCAATCAGTGAGCAGCTTGCATAAGGTAACCAGTGCTGAATGTGATCAATTTAGTGGATTTGCTGCCATTTTCCAGACACCACAAAGGGTTTTTTCAGGTAACTTCTAGGTGTGCTTCAGTATCATGGTTTTACCTTATCCTGGGGGGCAAGAGGAAAGTTTGTAATGCTTGTTGATCTGCTGCGTGATTAACTCTGTGCTGTGTGGCAGCAATTAAACAACAGGATTAGGGTGTAATAAGGTATCCGTATGAATGTGTGTTGGGGGCAGTGCTGTGTCTGAAGGATTCTGAACTGTACAGTGTTCCCATGCTTTGTCCTACAAAGTTGCAAGTTTTAAAATTCTGTTACTGTTGCTTATGAGGATGAATTGTTTTCTATTAGGATTCTCTAGCCAGGTTTTGGAATGTTTTTATGGTGCACTTAATTTGTTTAAGAAAACTTGCACTTACTGTTTATTTTTATTAATGATAATGTGCACTTAAATTAAGAAAGTTATCATTAGCTGGTGCTGTAATATTAATATCTGTATTAACTGATGATTTAGTTGCAGTTGCAGCTTCAGTGTGATTGTAGTCTTTCAAGCCAGTTCCTTCATGTGGATAATTAATTCTGAAGTTGGGATGTATATTAAATTACCTGTGAATTCAAGAGAGAACATCTTTACAAGTTTAATAATTTGGATAATAGATAAAACAGTAGTTTGAACTATGCACTATTTTCAAATCCTCTTATTTTTTCTTATTGTCTTGGGCAAGTTGTTTCTAGTTGTCCATTGGCTTGTTTGTGAAGTAGTTCCATTTCTCACATGGTGGGAGCACCCTGAAGTACAATTGCAATAGTTGAGCCAGGTTAACTCCTTTGAAATATTTTAATTATTCTAAGTCTCCTGAGCTGCAGCCTTCTAAAGTGAACTTGGTGCTTTTTCTTCTTTTCAAAGCATTTGAGAAGGGAAACTGAGTTACCCAGAAGAAATTGTAATCACATTTTACTTTTCTGCATTGAATACTGCATAAAGCCTGCTGAGTAAAATCTTCTGGGGAAGAGGACAGAATTTTCCTTTGCACTATACAAATTACAATGTTAATATTAACCTTAAGGATTGAAGAATGGGGTATTTGTTGTTAAGGGAGAAAAACTTAATCTTAAAACCCAACTTAAGCCTTTCGCTGGCACAGATTTTTATAGTGGGGGTGTTCTCAGTTATTGCTGGACCCTTGTATTTGGATGCTACCTAGGGAAATCTGAAATACAGAGTCAGGAATCTTTCACAATGGGTGTATCTCATCAGCAGTTTCACTTTTTACAAAAAGTTAATCCATCTTAAAATAGCATTAATGGTAATGCTTCTGGCACTACCAAAAAAATGTTCATTTTAATCTTTAATCTGTTCATCTTAATTATTAAACCCTAGTTTTGGTTAAGGGAACTCCAAGTATGGAGAAGCCTGATGGTAGTGTGATGCTTTACCTGTTTTATCAGGCAAATTCTGCTTCAGCTTTGAAAAGCTGTAATAAAAACTAAGTCACAGCCACTTCAAGAATATTTTTTTCAGTTCTGTTTTAGTGAGCACATGGCAATTGTTAGCCTGGGTTGACTGTTGAGTGGAACCTGCTTGATTAAACCTTGGTCTGTACTGTTGCTCATTGCCCTCAGACAACAGCCCTCAACAGCAGGACCTTAAGTGAGTTGGCCAGCTCACAAGCTGGTATTTCTGTGGACCAGAAGAAAATGATTTCAAAGACCTTTGTTCTACTTGGCTATCTCTAGCATTGGGTGCCTTTTGCCTTGCACGAGGGCTGTGTAGTTTTTTGTTTGAGTTTGGTTTTTAAGCTTAATCAAGCTTGCTTAGTTCTCTAGTGAGAAATGTACTGGTGTAGGATCTGTCAGAAAAGGATTTATGTAAACTTTCCTGCTGTATAATTCTGTACATGTTCTTGAAATGTGTTCAAAGTTCACTAGAGTTTTTACTGTATATTCAGTGTGAAGTAGAAATACTTACTCCTGCCTCAAGTCTTTAGGGAGTTGGACAGTATACTTACCTATCACACACACCATTTGACATTATTTATGGAATTATTACAAGTGGGGAAATAGCTTGTAGACAACCTGTTTTTTTTCCTTTGACCATTCAATAACATTTTATTATATATTTTATCAGAGTGCATTGGCTGACTTTGAAGTTTTAAATATATTTCTTTCTTTCTTAAATTATCTTGATGCCTTTTGAATGGGAAATATTACTAGTTAAAATGCCAGTTGGTGGAGATCTTTTGGAAAGTGCTTTAAACAGCTATTATGTTTGCATAAAAAGAAGAGTTAACATTGGAAAAGTATTCATATAGACTTGCATTTCTGCCAAAGCAAGTAAATCATATTTATGTATTTAAAGGAGGCTATGTTTATGATTCTGAAGCTGTCAGTAAAAAAAAAACATTGTGAGGTTTAGAATGTGGTATCCCTTTGTTAGGTATTTCATTAACCCTGTTTTAACCCAATGTTCACAAAACTCAGTGTCCGTAGAAGTATGGACAGACTGGGAGAAGCCTGGCTGTAAAGCTACCTGGAGGAGAAGGACCTGGGGGTGTTGGTTGACAGCGACTGAACATGAGCCAGCAGTGTGCCCAGGTGGCCAAGAAGGCCAATGGCATCTTGGTTTGGATCAGAAACGGTGTGACCAGCAGATCCAGGGAGGTTATTCTCCCTCTGTACTCGGTACTGGTGAGACCACTCCTTGAATCCTGTGTGCAGTTCTGGGCCCCTCAGCACAAGAAGGATGTTGAGGCTCTGGAGCATGTCCAGAGAAGAGCAACAAAGGTGGTGAAGGGTCTGGAGAACAGGCGTTATGAGGAACGGCTGAGAGAGCTGGGGTTGTTCAGCCTTGAGAAAGAGGAGGCTGAGAGGAGACGTCATTGCTAACTGCAGCTACCTGAAGGGAGGTTGTGGAGAGGAGGGAGCTGTCCTCTTCTCCCAAGTGACAGGGGACAGGACAAGGGGGAATGACCTCAAGCTCCGCCAGGGGAGGTTCAGGCTTGATATAAGGAAAAAATTACTCACAGAAAGACTAGGTGGTGAAAATATAAGGCTGCTCAGTGAGGAGCAAAGAAGTCATCCAAATTATCCTGTCAGTAAATCCTGATGAATCCTTCTGCTTAGGAAGCAGATGTGCCCCTTTCTGAAGTTACTCCTTAAAGTGTACTTGGTGAACAAGCGAGCTGTTAATGCAACATTTGGCCTTATTTTAATAATGGTGGCTTTTTAGGCTTTCTTTTGCCCTTGGAAAGTTTTGGGTGTTTCCCTCTGCTGCCCCACCTCAAGTACAGGGACAGAAGTTATGTGTTTGAAATACTGTGATATGAGGTTATTTCATTTTAATTAACATAGAGGAATAACAGTTTTTTAGAAGAGAAGGGTTCCAATCTTCTTGTATTTGTTTGTCAGGTGTGTTGACTGTTCAGATTTACATCTAAGTATCTGGTTGGGTGATTTTTTTTTGGGGTAGTTGTATTGTAAGCGCATTGTAAGTTACTGTCCTTCCCATTACTCCATGGAAAATCTGTGCAGATTAAGAATGTGTTTCACTCCCTGGAAGTTCCAAAATCATTTAGGTCACCTCAAAGTAACCCATTCCTTTAGTTCCATCTGCAGAACAATTTTCTGTTACTCCAAGCCGATCTGGAGAAAGACGCCCTTCAAGCCTGTAGCCTAACATGCTTGGTCTTGCTTCCTTAGAGATTGATGTTGCACCAAATTGTGAACACACTGAGACACTCTCCTTGAAATAAAGCAGGTGGTTAATTCCAGCACAACTCAGTTTATCTGTTTTTTAAATTTGGAGGTAATTTCTTTTCAAAGATTAACAAAGATTTCGTGTAAGTGCTTGTTCAAGAGGGGAATAACAATGATCTCTAGGTTAAGGTGCAGTACCAGAACTCTAATTTCCCATTGGAAACATCTGCTGAGAGACTCCTACTTCACTTTTTGCAAAACTCACAGTGCATTGAGTTTTCATTTGAGGTTAGAATATGTCTAATATTTTTTGTTGTAGTTTTGTTTTAAAAAATATAGTGTAAAATGGAGAAGACAGAAGCTGAGCACAATGTTAACTATAGATATGCAATGTGGTTTTATTTGCTACTGAAAATTACTAAGAAAAATGCTCACCTGTAGTTACTAATACATGTAGGCAGTTATTACTGGTCAATCTCATCCACGCATTATTCCACTCAGCTACTTCCCATCTCATGAATATCAGAGGTGGGGGCTCTGGAATAGGGTGAGCAAGAGGGTGGAGTTGGGCAGGACGCAGGGCTGGAATTAAAAGGCACAGAGGATTAAACAATTTTGAGTTAGTTTTTCAGCATAGCGTTGAAATGGTTTGGGACTGGAAGAAAGGGAAACTGAAGTTTTCTAGAAATGCCATAGGGAATTTAGATAGGGACTTGTGGGTTCTTGAATTGCACTTTTCCAGAGTCACCAAGTACATCAACACTGTGGATATTGGTGCCTATCATCTATCAATGACAGCTGAATCCTGCAAAACCTTACTGTAAGCAGTAAGCTGGTTTTGTCATATTGCAAGGTCTTTGAGACACTGCTTTATTTTCTTCATCTGCAAGTCTTCCCTATAAATCACTTCCAACTGTGATTATCTAAAAGGATAGTGCTGTGTTTAGGCCAAACACTTTTGTGTTTTCTGGCTTTGTACTTCAGAGCAGACAGCTTCATCTGATCTGTAGGGATCTGGCAAGAGCCAACACTTATTCTGAGTGTAATTAGTTTAAAAAATAGTATTCAGAAGTAAAAATGGATTGACAGTGGCTCATAAAATCAACTAAGAACCTTGCATTTCCTAGGTATTTCTAGGATAGTTTACCAAGCATGGGGTATGACTGTGTAGCTTGTTCGTGGTAGAAGATAGTATACTGCAATTTCAGAAATAATGTCCTCCAAAGGTTTCTGTAGATGTATTTGCAGTTATCTGTATGGTTTCAGAGAGAAATGGATACAGGTTAACAAAGTTTCTCTATGCAGGAGTTTGTTTGGAATTTTGAAAAGGAAACTGTCTTCTAAATCTGAGTGTAATTTATGTGTAAGAACAGATTGGCTTTTCAGCTTCTTAATCAAGACAAAATTAAAATAAATTGTTACGCTTGTATTGATTGGTGGAATAAAAGTCAGAGCTAAAAATATTCCTTTCTTTTTTCTTTTTTTTTTTGAATACAGAAAAGATGAAAAGGAGTATGCACTGAAGCAAATTGAAGGTACAGGGATATCCATGTCGGCCTGTAGAGAGATTGCAGTAAGTGTACATAAATGAAAGTACTTTTACTGATGTTATTGTTCAACAGATATTTTCTGTGAATTAAGTACCATAAAGATTATTTAAATGTTTTCCTTAAAGTATGCAAGCATGGGAGTTATTCAGATTTGAACTTTTCTTCACATGCTTTCTAAGTAATATAGATGTTTTGTTGGTTTGTTTCTTTTAACTGGAGGGAGGTGTTCTTACTAGGTGATATGAATGCCCCTTTCTGGTATAATTTTATTGAGAAGGAAATACATGTGACCCTATTACTGAAGATTTATTTTAAAAAGAGGTGTTTTTAAAATGACTTCAAGGAAACACTTTCTGAATGATTACAACTGCCATTACAAGTACACTTCCTAAGAATGTATTTTATTTCAGACTAATGGTAGCTAGTTCTTTAGTACCTGAGAACAGTTTGTCCTAATTGCTTTTGTTTAGCTGAGTACACAGAGATTTTGTAGCAAAATAAAAACCAGCTTTAATACTATTTTTACATGTGCCTTGGATGAAAAAATGGATTCAGAAATAGCACACTTTTGAGCACACTAATGCCCATCATTCCTTCAAAGTTGATAAGTTAGGTGTTTGTATACGAAGGTAGGCTTTGAACTTCAAATTTATTTTATGACTGAAAGTGTGCATTACTGTCCAAATACTGGATAGCAAGTAAAATTTTGTCATGCAAGAATTTTTCATTGCAGAAGTGCCCTTGCTTTATTAAATGTTTACCTTGTTTTAATGCTGTCACTATGCTGAGGGCTTTTGAAATGTGTATTAGGATTGTGCCTAAAGCTTTTTATAATCTTTTAGCATTGCATTGAAATTAAACAATCGGGTATGCAATGCAGTGTGAGGAATTAGAAACTCATGATATTCACGAACTGAACCAATCACTGTATTGTTTAGTGTAGCACCTGCAATAATTCTCTATGAAGAGACTTGGCAGGTAAAACCCCTCTTCTTTTAAAGTGCTTGGTACTGTAAGTTCAAGGTCATGCATGGGTTTGAGAGGTGGCTACGTTACTGTCAGTCACTTTACACAGAATCTACTCTATGACCTTTTTGATAATATTTGTGCTTTTGGAGGAAATAAGAAATCCTCTTTTAATGTCAGTACTCAGTTATATTCTTGTTACTGTGAAGTTGGTTTTGACAGCATTGAGGGATTTTTGTTTATTTGCTTCTTTTCCTTTTGTCTGTTATAAATTGTACAGCTATGGAGACCACGTGTGGAATAGTCCAAAGGAGTTTTTCCTGTTGTCATGATAGCACTGTGGTATGGAGCTGGTTCTTTCATACCTGGACACAACACTGTGAGAAAGCAGAGTGTCAAATTATTTTTTCCTCTGATGATGCACCATTTTAGTCTGGAATTTTTTTTTCTGTAATTTTTTAAAACTTTTTTTTTATTGATGAGCTTTGTGCAAAGCTCATTACAGCCTGGGAAATCTGACTAGTGTGTAAGTTTCTTAAATCCTCTCAGTGGTTCTTCCTATAATTCTTCCTTGAATGGTATTTCACTCTTCTCCGTGCTTTCTCTTAAACTCTATAACCTGACATAATGTAGAAAATCGCTGTTTGCCTTGGAGCAATTTCAGGTTAGTCACATTTCTAATATTTGACTGTGGTAAAGGTGAAATATTTGAAAAAGGGAAGCAAACTTTTTGTCAGACACGAGCAGAATCAAGTTCATTTTTCACAAAGAAGCAGACTTATAATTAATGCATTAATATTTAATCATATATTTAAAGGTTTAGATAGGTAACAAAGAAGGTAATGTTTACTGATTAAATAAAGATAACTAGCCTGGAGAGAGGCCATGTTATAATGTTCTGAGTAGTGCTTTTGATATCTTTTAAACTCCTTTCCTGGAACACAAACCTCATCTGTACTTCATGGAAGCTGAGATCATGGAAAAAGCACCAGTGTACTTGATTCTGTGTGCATGTTCGTAGTATTTTAATAATTCTATAACCTGAAGATCCTTGACAGTGTCCTCAAGAAATGGATTGCTGAACTCCAAGGTACTCAGTTTTGGAGTCCAAGACCCATTTTGCATGTAGTATTGTCTAGACACTCAGAATAAGTACAACTGACAAGCATTCTTGAAGAGAAAAGGTGGACTACTCCTCTCTTCTGATGTTACAGATCAAGCAGGTCTGTCTTTGCTTGGGACTTAGAAAAATATGAAGCCTCTTTTACCATTGTTACCAGACTCTGCTCAGTGGTGCCCAGTGGCAGGACAGAAGGCAATGGGTGCACATGGACATACAGGAAATTCCACGTGAGTGCAAAAAGACACTTCTTTACTGGGACGGTGACTGAGCCCTGGAACAGGTTACTCGGAAAGGTTGTGAAGCGTCTAGCTGTGGAAATACTTGGAGCATAACTGCATACAGACATGGGCAGCCTGCTCTACCTGACTATGCTTGAACAGGGAGGTTGGGCTTACATCTCAAGAGATCTGTCACAGCCTGGACTGACAAGCCACATGCTCACCTCCAGGCCTGACTGGAGTGAGGTGGGTTCTTTTATCTGTATGGTCATCCGGGGACCAACAATGTCTCTCCTAGGGTGAAAATTAAAAGCTATATTTATTCTGGCTCTGGCAAACATAAACAGACCAAAATACTCAAGTACACAGCTGGGACATAGGGTTGTGACTTCCCAAAGTTACAGAAAGGGCTCATGCCTGCGTTCAAGTGTCTGTAGTCAATTCTAAGTCTCCACTTCCCATTTGGTTTCTTAACTGGCCAAACCGGGGAATTAAGGGGAGTGAGTTGGAATAACTATTCATAGCCCTTGCAGATCTTTAATCACCATAGTGATTTCCTCTCTTACTCCCAAGGGTGAGGGGTAGGGCTTCACATTCACTATTTTTAAAGGGGGGGAGTGGGGGCACACAGCCTTATTGGGGCTGTCAGAGACCCAAACTTCTATTCCCTACCAATCAAATCTGTCCAGGCACGACCTTTTAACAAATCCAGCCCCAGAATGTTTGTGGGAAATGCCCCCAGCACCATCATAACCATAGTGGGAAAAGTATCTCCTGGTAGCCAGCATTTTGCTCTGACTGTAACTTGGGGTTTTGTGCCTCCGAACACATCAGTTACCCACTTTTATCAGGAGCAATCCCATTCTGGGCAGCTGTATTGGTATTCAAAGCCAACATTTGAGCCTCTGTATCAGCCGGAAAGGTGGTTGGTGTTTTAAAGGTCCCAAGTGAAAAAGTAACCAGTAAATCTCCTTGTTCGCTTTCAGTGAGCCTTCTAAGATAAACCCAGTGGCTGCCTTTTGGCTCAGCTGAAAGCTGCCCCTCCAGTTTTCTGACCACTGAGATTTGGTAGCTTTACCAGCAGGGGTAGAAGAAACAGTTGCCCTCACCTCTAAAGGCGTTGCAGGTTTCCTGTCTAGTGGGTCCCACATTTCTATTAATAATTTCAACTTGGATAAGGACAAGCCATCCATCAATTCTCGAGGGACCTCCTTTCTCCTACTGTCATACCACAATTGAGACTGCAAAACTTCCTCTGCCACTTCTTTATTCCAGGGAATGTTTCTCCCTGCCCCAGCCTGCCAAACTGAAGCTTGTGACTTTTCCTTCATACCTATGTATCCCACCTGTCTACCGTAGTTAATTAATTCCTAGGTAATTTCTCCCCATGTAAGACCTGGTCCTGCCAAGGGCACCTCTCTCATCACAGGTTTTGATTGATCTTGGCTCTGCACCACATAAAAATTTAAGGAGTCCAGCAGGCCTCTACTTAAGGGCGTCATCTGGGTTCGCTGACATTAGCATCGGGGAAGGCTAGCAAGGAACCAAATGACTTTCACTCATTAATTGTAAACAAGCTGCCTTCTGTAGGCTTTTAGTGAGATGATTGATCCCAGGGGTAGGAATAGACATTCAGATCACCATGTTCCAAAGGGTCAGTTCCTCTGAGTGCCCTCTGAGTCAAAGACCATGGCTTTCTGTCATCTTCCACCATCAAAATAATTCCTAGTCCCCAGAATCCATAAACTTCTTCCTCAGAGTCTAATCCTATCCCCTGCTGTCAGGCTAATGTGCCACACATACTCTGTCTTGGTCTCCCTAGCCTACCTGCAGTACTTTTCTTGCAATTCAGCCAGTTACTTGACAGTGTATGGGACTTCCTTTGTCACAACAGACGGTTCAGACTCCTCTCCCACATAAGTTAACTGTGTTTCAATCACGGGTTGGAGCTTAGGGGTAGGATCAGGCAGTGAATCAGGTTTTGCCACTCTTATCCCAACAATAGGTGGTGGCTTCTCCTGCCAGACAGCAGCCTGGTCTGCAAAACTGGAGGAGCCAGTTTCCCTGGAGCAACTGTAATCTCTGCCTCTTTTCACGTGCAAAAGAATCCTCTGAGTTACCTCTCAAAATCTCCTTTGACCTTTTCATATCAACCAGCACCTTTTGTGCTCTCAGCCGAGCTGCCCACACTGCCTCCAGCTCTCTCTCCAATGCCTCCTTCACAGTTTTCAGTGTTTCCACTTCTCTCTCAATTTTAAGTGTCTCCAACTTCCCTTTCTGAGCAGCCACCCACAGGGCTGCTGCCAGCACTCTAAGCATCTCCAACAATGCTAAAGATGGTTGGGAACAATAGGAGGGCGTATCCAAGGGAGCCATAATAACCATGCCAGAAATCACAATTTTGTTTCACCCCGTTGCCACTGCAAAGAGACAAACCCTGCTCACTATTCCAGAAATGTCACACCTGAGACCCATGAGTCACACATTCGTGTCCAGGCTTGATGGGGAGGGGGTTCATTTATCTGTGTGGTGATCTAGAGACCAACAAGGTCACTCCCGGGGCAAAAATCAAAAGCAGTATTTATTCTGGCTCCAGCGAACATAAACAGACCAAAATACAGGGGTGCGCAGCCAAGACATGGGGGTGCAACTTCCCAAAGCTACAGAAATGATTACCAACCTGTTCAGATGACAGTCTGATCCCTGAACACAGTCCAGGTCACTTGGATCTTGTCTGACACGCGCACCGTAAGGCAACTGGAAGGAGACAGAGAGAAAGAGAAGGAAAGCAATTGGCCACATTGATGGCAGCAGCAGTTCCACGTGGTCACAGCAGCAGCTTCCTCCAGGCTCTGTGGTCCAGGCTGGTCTGATTGAAGTGATGGTTGGGAGAGAGAGCATGGGAGTGAGAACTCTGCATGGTTTCTTGTGAGTTCTTCATAAGGCCTGTCCAATCCACCTTAAGCTCAGCCAAGTAAGGGAGAGTGGTGCTCACTCCTGCACAGTCTCTCCATTGAACCTGGCACAGACAAGACCCCCAGGCAATAACCCAAGCTCCATCCTTGGGGAGCTGTTGCTGCATCCCCGTGCATTCGTTGCTGAGGCCACAAAACAAACACACAAATGGGCAGTTTTCAGACAAAATGTTTGAGACAAAGAAAAAAGCTAGTGGGCTTCACAAGGTCCCCTCCAAGTAGGAGGGTTCTATATTTCTCTAAAACAATCTTCTAGTATTTCTGNGGCTCAGCTGAAAGCTGCCCCTCCAGTTTTCTGACCACTGAGATTTGGTAGCTTTACCAGCAGGGGTAGAAGAAACAGTTGCCCTCACCTCTAAAGGCGTTGCAGGTTTCCTGTCTAGTGGGTCCCACATTTCTATTAATAATTTCAGTTTGGATAAGGACAAGCCATCCATCAATTCTCGAGGGACCTCCTTTCTCCTACTGTCATACCACAATTGAGACTGCAAAACTTCCTCTGCCACTTCTTTATTCCAGGGAATGTTTCTCCCTGCCCCAGCCTGCCAAACTGAAGCTTGTGACTTTTCCTTCATACCTATGTATCCCACCTGTCTACCGTAGTTAATTAATTCCTAGGTAATTTCTCCCCATGTAAGACCTGGTCCTGCCAAGGGCACCTCTCTCATCACAGGTTTTGATTGATCTTGGCTCTGCACCACATAAAAATTTAAGGAGTCCAGCAGGCCTCTACTTAAGGGCGTCATCTGGGTTCGCTGACATTAGCATCGGGGAAGGCTAGCAAGGAACCAAATGACTTTCACTCATTAATTGTAAACAAGCTGCCTTCTGTAGGCTTTTAGTGAGATGATTGATCCCAGGGGTAGGAATAGACATTCAGATCACCATGTTCCAAAGGGTCAGTTCCTCTGAGTGCCCTCTGAGTCAAAGACCATGGCTTTCTGTCATCTTCCACCATCAAAATAATTCCTAGTCCCCAGAATCCATAAACTTCTTCCTCAGAGTCTAATCCTATCCCCTGCTGTCAGGCTAATGTGCCACACATACTCTGTCTTGGTCTCCCTAGCCTACCTGCAGTACTTTTCTTGCAATTCAGCCAGTTACTTGACAGTGTATGGGACTTCCTTTGTCACAACAGACGGTTCAGACTCCTCTCCCACATAAGTTAACTGTGTTTCAATCACGGGTTGGAGCTTAGGGGTAGGATCAGGCAGTGAATCAGGTTTTGCCACTCTTATCCCAACAATAGGTGGTGGCTTCTCCTGCCAGACAGCAGCCTGGTCTGCAAAACTGGAGGAGCCAGTTTCCCTGGAGCAACTGTAATCTCTGCCTCTTTTCACGTGCAAAAGAATCCTCTGAGTTACCTCTCAAAATCTCCTTTGACCTTTTCATATCAACCAGCACCTTTTGTGCTCTCAGCCGAGCTGCCCACACTGCCTCCAGCTCTCTCTCCAATGCCTCCTTCACAGTTTTCAGTGTTTCCACTTCTCTCTCAATTTTAAGTGTCTCCAACTTCCCTTTCTGAGCAGCCACCCACAGGGCTGCTGCCAGCACTCTAAGCATCTCCAACAATGCTAAAGATGGTTGGGAACAATAGGAGGGCGTATCCAAGGGAGCCATAATAACCATGCCAGAAATCACAATTTTGTTTCACCCCGTTGCCACTGCAAAGAGACAAACCCTGCTCACTATTCCAGAAATGTCACACCTGAGACCCATGAGTCACACATTCGTGTCCAGGCTTGATGGGGAGGGGGTTCATTTATCTGTGTGGTGATCTAGAGACCAACAAGGTCACTCCCGGGGCAAAAATCAAAAGCAGTATTTATTCTGGCTCCAGCGAACATAAACAGACCAAAATACAGGGGTGCGCAGCCAAGACATGGGGGTGCAACTTCCCAAAGCTACAGAAATGATTACCAACCTGTTCAGATGACAGTCTGATCCCTGAACACAGTCCAGGTCACTTGGATCTTGTCTGACACGCGCACCGTAAGGCAACTGGAAGGAGACAGAGAGAAAGAGAAGGAAAGCAATTGGCCACATTGATGGCAGCAGCAGTTCCACGTGGTCACAGCAGCAGCTTCCTCCAGGCTCTGTGGTCCAGGCTGGTCTGATTGAAGTGATGGTTGGGAGAGAGAGCATGGGAGTGAGAACTCTGCATGGTTTCTTGTGAGTTCTTCATAAGGCCTGTCCAATCCACCTTAAGCTCAGCCAAGTAAGGGAGAGTGGTGCTCACTCCTGCACAGTCTCTCCATTGAACCTGGCACAGACAAGACCCCCAGGCAATAACCCAAGCTCCATCCTTGGGGAGCTGTTGCTGCATCCCCGTGCATTCGTTGCTGAGGCCACAAAACAAACACACAAATGGGCAGTTTTCAGACAAAATGTTTGAGACAAAGAAAAAAGCTAGTGGGCTTCACAAGGTCCCCTCCAAGTAGGAGGGTTCTATATTTCTCTAAAACAATCTTCTAGTATTTCTGTCCATTCAGTAGAAATAGAGCCATACCTTTCAGATGTATTTCTAATAAGCAAATAAACATTTTGTACTAGTAAAATATTATATACTACTTGGTGGTGAAATACAGAATCACAGAATCACTGGGTTGGAAGAGACCCACTGGATCATCGAGTCCAACCATTCCTATCAAACACTAAACCATGTCCCTCAGGACCCTGTCCACCCGTAACTTAAACACCTCCAGGGAAGGCGAATCAACCACCTCCCTGGGCAGCATATTCCAGTGCCTAATGACCCTTTCCGTAAAAAACTTCTTCCTAATCTCCAACCTAAACCTCCCTTGGCGGAGCTTGAGGCCATAAATGAAGAAACATTACATACAATGAAGAAACATTAGTTTAATAAGTTCCCATATAAGATTCAAGTCCCTCTCATATCCCAACCTCCTCTTTTGAGGTTACAGAAATTAGGTATGTTAAAGTTCTTGGAAAATCTATGAGGGGTCTGAACTTTATTACCAAATTCTTTGAGTCTGTCACCAAAACACATGCTTAATCTAGAATTTATAACAATTCCCTGGTGTAACTTGCATGTATTTTTTATCTGTCATTATTTCTATTTAAATAAGTTTGTTTTTTCTCTGAAAAACAGTCAACGTTGTTAGTGTATTCTGGCTGTTCTTTTACTGAGGGAGTTCCATGTAAATGTATTAAATGTAGTAGTAATAATATCCTGGAAACCAATGTAGCATTTGTTAACAGTCATTTGTACTACAGTGAATATTGTCTTGCTCTGAGAGTCTTCTTAACTCAAAAGTTGGAAGTTTAAGAATATCTCTTTCTATAAATATATATCTTATATCTATATTTATATCTTATATCTATCTCTATATATATCTTACCACTCACACCCACAGACAGCTCTAAGCTGAAAGAGGGCAGATTCAGATTAGGGAGACTTTTTTTTTTCCTGTGAGAGTGGTGAGGCACCGGCACAGGTTGCCCAGGGAAGCTGTGGCTGCCCCCTCCCTGGAGGTGTTCAAGACCAGGTTGGATGAGGCTTTGAGCAGCTTGATGCACTGGAAGTTGTCTCGTCCCATGGCACGGGGTTTGGAACAGGATTGTGTTTAACGTACCTTCCAACCCAGACCATTCTGTGTTTCTGTGACTACTGCTAAAGGTTTCAGGTGTATACCAGTGACTTGAGTTAGGTCCCATGAGGCTCTTCTGTCTACATCTGATCCCTTCCAGCTTTTCTCCCCATCCTCAACACTGACAACTTCTCTTCCAAGTATAAATCATAGAATCACCACCAGGCTGGAAGAGACCCATCAGATCATCGAGTCCAACCATTCCTATCGAACACTAAACCATGTCCCTCAGGACCTTGTCTACCTGTGCCTTAAACATTTCCAGGGAAGGTGAATCAACCAGCTCCCTGGGCAGCCTGTTCCAATGCCCAATGACCCTTTCTGTGAAAAACTTCCTCCTAATGTCTAGCCTAAATCTCCCCTGGTGGAGCTTGAGGCCATTCCCTCTTGTCCCGTCCCCTGTCACTTGGGAGAAGAGGCCAGCTCCCTTCTCTCTACAACCTCCTTTCAGGTAGTTGTAGAGAGTAATGAGGTCTCCTCTCAGCTTCTTCTCCAGGCTAAATAATTAACTTTAGCAGTCTTCTTTGTAAATAATGCTCTTAATTCTAAATGTCGTTGGATTTTTCTACATCAGAGTTGTTTGGGATTTTTTTTAATAGCTCAATAGCCTTTTTTTTCTGTGGGGAAAAGAATTAGACTAGGCTGTTGCAGATTGTTTAAATGGGAGAAGTTAAAACTGCAAAACAACAGCGTTTCTGTCCTAGCATTGCTTAAGAATGCCCTGGGTTGCTGTAGTTTAGCCCAGTGTGAACATTGTGTCTGGGAGAGGTAACCATTTTAGTTGCCATATATTGTGCCTGTGGGTGCTAGTTATTAGTTGAGCTGCTTGAGGCTGTTCCTTCAGGGAGACCTTGAAACATCGTCAGTACGCTGTGGGACACTAGTGGGAACATTAGTTGTTCTTTGTGTTCATACTTGCATTTATGGGTACAAGCTAAAATAATTCAGACTGTTCAAATGAGCTTTCAGTAAGTCAATTAACATTATAATTTAAGTGTGCACAAATTATTCTCAGGCCTTTTGCCTATTGAAGCAATGTACTTTACAAAGTGATAGAGGGTATGAGTACTTCGACCTCCTCAGTTTCTGAGGGTAAGATTTTAGAAGTCTTGCAGGTTAAACAATAGGTTTTTAACATTTTTTGTGTTCCTCAGCTCTCTTGAGCTAGGCTCTATCCCACTGTATTTATGTTCATTTCTGCCTCCTTGCTGTCCTTGGCCTTCCCTTGCCCATAGACAGCTCCTCTGGGGCTGTGCTTCCCTCCTCTCTGCTTTGGGGGTCTGTGGTGTGGTGCTATAGCTGAGCTAGGGAGATCCAGCCAGACTTGCTGTCTCTGTCTTGAAGCACACTGTGCCTTTGCTCTGTGCTTCTCAGCACTGCTCAGCATGGCATTGCTGTGTCCACGGGGACAAGTAGTACCTTGCTTGTAGAGCTAGGAAAGTTTCTTTGCTTTTACCTCTCAAGTGCTCCATGTCACAAGCTGCTCTTAAATTCCCTGGATGGAAACTGCTTAGTTAAAGGAACTAAACGTGAAGGTACTTAATTTGAGACTGTGGGCCAGGCTGGCCTTATAACCTGTTTGACCTGTCTCTGCATCTCTTAGGAGTACAGAGAAGATCAACTGTACAGGAATAATTTCATTCTTAATAAAACACTGAAGAGTTGTAATGGCATTTGCTTTCCAAGTGCAGTCACACAGAATTTCCTGATAGGTGCAAGTCCTCTGCTGTGGCTCTATTGACCTTGACTGTCACAGCAACTTGCAGTACTTCATGTAGAAAAACAGGTTTCTAGCCTGGCTTTCTTTAAGGCAAGATTAGGTAAAACAAGGCTTTAAAAAGTCCTGACTACATTTGCTGTAGGAGATTCCTTTTGAATGTCAGAACTTCTTTTCCCTTGCCAAGATGACATGAATGTGTAGAATATTTGGCAATGTAAAATAACCCCATAAATTCTCTACTACCTAATTAGAAAAGATTGTTAGATTTGTTTGTGGAAACTTTGAAACTCCACTCCCTCTTTCAATAGCTGGAGGCAGTGAAATAAGTAAAAGTTTTTTAAAAGTTTTTTTTGAAGGGATTTTTATTAGAGAGTTAAGGCATGTGTTGGCTGGAAGTGTCTGTGTATCATGATTTTATAAGCATGAATCAGCTGGAAGGAGAACTTTGGTTCAGCTACATGACAACTCATGTTTTGCATGCCATAAAGCTCTGTGTTGCATGGTGTAATCCTCCTATAATCTGTGTGATTTAAATAATTCTTGTGTAAGGGAGTACTTGCATTCCTGCTTTGGTTATTCTTCAAAGGTGTTCTGTGGATGTTTTTTGTCTTTTTAAATTTTATTGCATCTGAAAGAAAATTAACTTTATTAAATGAAGTACACAGGTTGTAAATCTGTGGAAGCAAAAAGATTTTTGTTTTAATCAATTAAGTTGATTTTTTTTCTTATTGTCCCATAAATTACTGTAATGTTTATAAAAATACATTTTGTGGCTTTTTGAGTAATTATCATGAAAGCAGAGCATAGTCTAAAGCAGCTAGTCAGCTTCATTATCTAACTACTGCCACCTCTTTCAGCAATTTAACAACAGAGTATTCAGAGGAGAAAGAAAAATGGAAACTCTTAGCATGCCATTGCTCTCAAACTCTAAATTTAATTTGAAACTTTTTTTGTCATGCAGAAGTTACTTTTCTTTAAAGTGTGCCTCTGCTCAAACCAGGAGAGCAATATCAACCAACCTGTGACAAGCACGTGAAAAAGAAAAAGAAAGCTTTTACTCCATTCCAACACAATGTGAGGTGAAAAAGCTTTTCTACAAATTTTGTACTCTACATCAGTTAGGATGTAATCCAAATTCCCAATTCAACTGACTAGGGAAAATGAGTGTTCAGTGCTTAACAGGCTCAGTTGTTTTCATTTGGAACTTGCTGTTCACTTCAGATCCTGAATAGTCTCAGAAGACGCAAATGCAAACCCGACTGATGGTACCTACAATGGAAATGAACAAAAAGCAAAGCCAGACTTCTGCAGGTTAAGCTGTGGGCAGCAACGCACTGATAGCAAATACCTGTTTTATCACTGAGATAAAAAAAGAACAGATAATGCAGAAAAGAAATTTTTAAATACTTATTTGCCAAACTTAAATACTCTCTGCTCAGGATTGCATATGTGTATGTACACATGAACATACACTTACATGTCTTAAAGCTTCAACTGGAATCTTTTGTAGAATCTGGTTTTGTTTGTTGATTTTTTTTTTCTGAGTTTGTATCATAAACTCTCTCTTTGGTTTCTCAATCTCTCTTTCTCATTGCATGTTTTCCATATGTTCCTCCATTTGTGCTTTCTCTGTAGTCAAGTGAAATTAGTTAATACATATTTTCAGTTCATGCTGTGTGGAATTGTACAATAGTTTGTATGTTATATTGATTTTAGATGGTGTCTCTCTAATTTGACATGACGTGACTGTTTTTGATGCCTTTGACTGAGAGGTGATGGCAGGGGTTTTCACATAATGGATTCTTCTTAATCTGGGGCTTCTGTCTTCAGATACTGTCATTTGCCCACTTCATTCAGCAACAAGCTCATATTTTCTTGTTCAGCCTCTCACAACTAATGTAGTAGCAGAAGCTCTTCTTGCTACCCTTAACATTCCTTGCAAGCGTCAAGTCAACGTGAGCTGAGGCTTTTGTGACACCATCCCTATATGCCTGGCCAATGTTTTTAAACTCCTGCTATGTAGCCTGTCCTTGTTTCCACACAGTTGTGTACTGCCCTTCTTGCACTGGAGTTCTGACAACTGGCTTAGCTAAGCTGGTGTCCTGGTACTTGTGTTACTAAGTCGATCTGCCAGCTTTCCTGAGCCCCCTTGCTCTTCAGAGCTGCTTCTGATGGCAACCTACCAGTTCCTTCAATAAGCTAAAATCTCTTCTCCTGAGGCTCCAAATGTGTATTCTGCTTCTTACCTTCATCAGTCCACTTGGGCTCTTGAACTGTTGGTGGTTGCTACAGCCAAAGCTGTCTTGATTGTTACATTTCCAATCAGTTCTTCATTGTTGGAGAACAGCTGTGTGCCAGCATTGTTGGCCCATCCAGTATGTGTATTAAAAAACTGTCCCTAATAAGCTCCAAAAATTACCTGGGTTCCTTGTGCTCTCTTGTGTTCCCCTTCCAGTAGATATTAGGGAGGTTTAAGTCTCTCATAAAACCATATTTTGTGGTTCAGAAATTTCTTTGAGTTGTAGAGAAGCCTTAATCTGATTCTCCATCCTTATCAAATGGTTCTTTATGTACTCCTGATACGATGTTATCCTTATTTGTCTCTCAGCTAGTCCTGACCTGAAAGCTGTCTGAAGCTTTTCTTTGCCCATTAAGTTTGTGAGGCAGAACAAAGTGTTATTAGTAGTGTCTGAACTGGATAAATTAAAACAGAACAGAGGTGACTGGACTGAGAATGAAACATCAGTGGAAAAATCTTTAGGACTTCACCAAATGTAAATAAAAGAGTTCATTTTTTTCAGTACATCGTTTAGCATTGGTTTCACCCTTGTGTATGGTTAAGCAGATAGTGTTTTTAGTCTACAGTTGTATTTTACTCTGTAGGTTTTTTTAAGTTGTAGTCAGCTTTTTTATTGAAGGCAGAATGTCTCATTACTTTCTACTATGACTTTACCTCATTGAATTCCATTATGTTAAGTTTAACTGTGGTATTTTTCTTGTGAACATCTGTGTCTATTTCTGTGATAAGGTGAAAACCACCTCTGTTTAAATACAGCCTCCACTGTATCTTACTGGTTTTTTTTCTTGTCTGTATAGAGTCTTGATGCATAATTGTATGGGGATTTTGGGACATGGGGAGTTTTTCCTGTTTCCAAACTGAAGTTAGCAGTAGAACAGGCACTAAATAGATAGCCTGAATGCCTTTAATTCTTTGATGCATCTTGTCCGCCAATTTATAATGTGAGGTTGTTACTGTGTAGGGTTTGCTTTGTTTGTCTTTTGTTAAGAAAGGTGAAAGTGTCATGGTTTTGTTCTCTGCTCTGTTTGGCCATCTGACTGGCAAAACGTTTCTGCTTTGTAGGAAGAGCATCATGTTCATCCTTTGTATCCCATTAGCCGTGTCAGGATGCTTTCTTAAAACTTTTTGTTTCCTATATGTAGCACATGTATCAAATTATGGATATATGTATATGCTCAGTATACATGATCTTGAGCTTTCATATGCAGCCACACAAGCAAGGGTGCTGAAGCTAGGGTAGTCCTGGCAGTCTATGATGTTGGAAAAAGTAATCAGTTTTTTCATATGCGAACAGCATATTGAAAGAAACTATGAGTAGAATAAATTTGATTATGGACAGTTATGAAATATGAGATCTGCTGCCAGTTCTTGACATTTGAGGAAGCCTCTGCCTTTTCTTTCTGTGCTAATGAACTTATCCCATCCCATGGTCTCTGCAGAGCTTGTGTCTCAAGTCTCATTGTTTCTCGATATTTTCACTTGCTTATTAGATTACTCCAGTTTCTCTCTTACCTCAGTTGCCTTTTGCACTATTTCCCTTTTTCTTCTTTTCTGTTTATCTCCAGATGCCTTTAATATTTGGAAGCAGCACAGTGGTTTTCTGTCCACTAGCTCTGTCTTGGAACCATTTTTTGGTTTGACTTCTCTAAGCTTTTATTCTGAAAAAGTTTCTTATTACTGTGATTAATCTCTCTCTGACCTGACTCCAAAGTTTGTTCAATATACCCATCTGCCTTACTATCTTTGCACTTCAGACTAATAATTGTTACTTCTGGTTTGACATATTGTTGTTCTTATGAGGGATTTTGTTCTTGCCTAGGTTTTAACTAGTCTGTTTTATTTTTCCAAGGATGGTTGATCTTGCAGCTTTATATTCTACTAAGTATTTATTATACTTGTGGCCTAAAAATATTTCACTGCTACTATATTGTCTTTTGTACTGTTCCACATCTGAAATTCACTGAACTTGCTTGAAGCCTTGTCGTCCAAATACAGAATTCTACTGTGATTTTAAGTGTTAATCCTTTTCAGCTATTTCCATTGTTCAGATTTTCAGACTGAGGCCAGATGGATTATTTAATTTTTTCTTTTCTTCTGGTTAACTTGGATACACAGACCATTTTCAAGCTCTTGTTTTCTTTCTTCAATACATCCAGAACCCATGTGTTTGGGGTTTTTTTTTCCACACATTGAGTCTGAAAAACAAATTTATATTCCTATCCCACTGGGATTATTTTAAATGTTATCTTTGTCCTGTGAAACACTGCTGTATAAGGTGCTGTTACAGAAGCCTTCCTTTAAACGGTTCAATTTCTGTCTTATCCAAGTAAGTGGCCTTGAATTCCCCTCTAAAAGTGCAGAATCTGTGAAGTAAATAAAACCACCCATGCTTATCTTCTATTGTGAACTAGAGTAACTAGGAGTATTAAGTTTAATGCTCAAAATGCCACCTATTTGCTTATCAGATGTGCGTGTAATTATTTCTGTGTTGTTCTGCATACCAGTGGAAATAGGTGGAAATATAACTTGTCAGGGCATTCTCATAAAAGTATCTGTCATGTTTGCATTAGTAAAGTCCTAAAGCTTGCAGTTCTCTTGTGTGGTCTGTGGTGAACTGATTGTCAGTATTTTGGTTGAATTGCCTTTGCTCCTTTTCTTGCTTGGCATTTTCTGGTTCTATTCACTTTTGCTATTGACTAATTTGAAATTTAAGTGCATACTCAGAGCATGATGCATAGAATCACAGAATGGTTTGGGTTGGAAGGGACCTTAAAAATCATCCAGTTAAAACCCCCCTGCCATAGGCAGGGACACCTCCCACCAGACCAGGTTGTTCAAAGCCTTATCCAGCCTGGCCTTGAACACCTCCAGGGATGGGGTATCCGCAGCTTCCCTGGACAGCCAGTTCCAGGGTCTCACCACTCTCACAGTAAAACATTTTTTCCTAATATTTAATCTAAATCTGCCCTCTTTCAGCTTAAGACCATTCCTCCTTGCCCTATAAGGATTGAGAGCACCTCCCTACCTTTCCTGTAGGCAGGATTTCTGTGGCTGCTATTACATGTGCAAAAGCAAATGCATAAAAGCTATAGGGGTTGTTGTGTAGAAGTTTCTCCCCACAACAGGGAGACCTACAGCATATGTGTTTGAAGATACACAGTGCTGTTCTCACAGCCAAGAAGTGAAGAAGGTGAAAGAGATGGCAAGTAGTGTAGGGTGTTGTCAGAAGGAAGATGAAATGAGATGAATTTACAGTGATAGTGGAGTGTTGGTGATCGTTTTGCAGCTTGTTTTGCCCCGGTAAGTTCTTCCTTTGAGTGCTTAATCCTTAGATTTCACACATCACTTGTGCTTCCAGTGTTCACTGGTCCTCCCTCACATGCACAGAGGAAAAAAAAATCCATCCACGTAACTAAAACACTCAGGGGAATTCCTCATCTGGTGCACTTCTTTGTTCATCAACATTTATAAAACCATTGTGAGCTTTCAAAAGCTTTCAATTTTTCTTTTCAATTTTCAAAATCAAACCCATCATATAGGGCAACAAAAGGCATATTCCAAAACTGAATCTCCTGCCACTGTCTTTAATTTGGCTGGAGGGCATGGGTGAGTGCTGGTATGTGATGACACCCTCCCCCATCTCCAGTAATCCAGGGGCATGGCAAGGAAGTTGACTGTTGCTGGATTGCATTCAAGGGGACTGAGCTGAGATTTCTAGTTTTGATAGGACTTGCTCTTGGGCTACTCTTAACCTGCAATTTTTGCAGCTTGGGAACGTGATAGTCACGTTGGTGGAAATTTGTTGGATTCAAAGCCTCGAAGTTACTGTTGCTTGGCCAGAGGACAGGAACTTCATTCTTGCTTCTGCTTCACATGTTACGTGTGAAAGTGGGCCCAAGTTTGTGATCTGATAAATACAGGCTTAATGTTAGGTCAAGGCATTTGGTTGTGTTAATGGTAATAAGAGAGCAGTGAAGAGAATGAAGATGAGTTGTGACTTAGGTTGATATTGCCCTTTTATAGTTCGTGTTGCTCAGAAGGATTCTGTTGTCTAGGTAACAGGGTCTGTACTTCATTTCTTAAGCAAGATGGAACAGATGTTCTTGCAAGAAGCAACCAATTATCACCAGTGAGAATATTGGCAGTATTTTAACTAATTTCTCTGGTTTTGCATACAGTACAATTCATGTGCTATGAATAGTAAAGAAAATTTAAAGGAAGGAATCTTGCATGGCTTTTCCTGAATGAGGTTTTAAAAAAATATTCGTGTTTTATAAAATAACACTGATCAGTGCATCTTTTCACGCTTCTGTTTATCATTGTATTTTCTTCAGTATTGATCAGTCTTTTTATTTGTTATTTGTAAGATTTCTATCCATTGTCCTGTTACTCCATCAAATCTGTGTCATATCACATTAATTTTGTTAATTTAAAATACCTAAAAATCCAAAGGCAATATGTAAAAAGGTGCTCACACTGGAATAAGAGTCTGAGGGGCTTTTCTATGTCTTGTAAATCTGCTCTGAGGTTTGTTTGGGTTTTCTTGTGGCAAAATCCAGGCTCAGTGACTCTCAGATGGGGACTGTGCCATAAAAAGCTGGGGCAAAAGGGAAGCCAAATAGACATGTATATACATGAAACCCCGCTGTATGCTGTTTAGGTGGGGACATAGCATGTGTGTGGTGGAATAAGCAGGTAGTGACAGGAAGGGGAGGAGAGCTGAAAGGGACAATGTGAAACAAGGAGTACCCACACTCTCTCAACGCAACACTCACCAGAAGTGTGCTTTGTTTTATGCGAGGTTGTGTTGAAGTAACTCAGTGTATGAATTGAAGTATTTATTGTGCTTATGGATATAGCTTTGTCTTCCTGGGAGATTATTGTCGTCTTTATAGTGCAGAATATGCTCTTCTCTTTTGAAAGAGATTTGGAGCATGTGTGTAAATATGCTTTTATACCTCTGAGATAAAACCTGATGCTGGCTATTAAGTAAGAAGAGGGGACATTAGGACAGGATTCTGAGGGCACCGTTTGCGGGTCCTCATCAAAGCTAATTATGTATTATGTATTTTAACAAAACATCTGGCCCTTTGCCTGAACTTTTCTGTACTTCTTGCCAGATATAAAAGGTCTAATTTTTCTTTTTAGGTAGGGCATTGCAAAAAACATGTTTTCTGCCTTAGCAATAGCCGGATAAAGGAAGAATCCTTGACCTAGACTCTTTTTATTACCTCCTATAAAGGATGTGCTGTTTTGATTTGTAACAAACTGTGGAAGATGTCGTAATGGATGGAAACAAAATGCGTACTGCATTTCTTAGATTATTTGGCTCGGGTATCCTATTGTGTAGTAGTGATGTTGATTGGGACTAAGTATCTTATTATATTCAGTTATTTCAATAACTATTGTAAAACATTTGTGGTCTGAGTAGGAAAAAAAATATATTGTTTGGAGGGTTTTCAAATCCTCTTTACCAGGCTACTTGCATGTAGCTTGTAATCTTTTGCGTGTCATCTTTCCTCTGACTGGCTCCTGGTTGTCTTTCTGTGAGCTCTGCTGTGTTCATTTTCTGTAATTTAATGCAGATGACACATCTGGTTGCGTAGCTGTATGCGTTAGTGTGTGTTTGCCTCTTCAGGTAGGGGTAATACTACTTCAGTGTTAGTGTTCACTAGCAGAGCTGCTCTTTTATTACCCTCTTCAAACTCTTGTCTTAATTCCTGCTCTAAACCTTTTCTTTGTCTTATAGTTTCTTCTTTGTATACTATCCTTCATATTCTGCTGCTTAGAATTCCTTACAGTATGTGGTGTGTAAGTACTTGTGACTTCTCATATCCTCTTGTTCCTGTTTGCTTTTCTTTTGTTGATACACCTTTTTGATTCTCCTTGTGTTTACGTATTTTATCGCAGGGTCTGTCAGCACCAATATTTACTGCTTTTGCTGCTTCTTCTGTAGGATGAAGTGCTTATAATAAATTCTTAAAATCAACTTTTTCAGGTTTTTCGTCTGCTTTCATGAGTTTTCTCTCCATTTTAATTATATTGCATATCATAGTTTCAGGGTTTTTTTCTCTTCTCTTGACATGCTGTTTGAGCCCTCATCTTTTTCTACCTTCACTTTTCATAGAAATCCAACTGATTTTATTCCTGAAGGTCATGCTGAAAAGATAAAAGAATATGACAGTTCTATATTTTTTTTCCACTTTCTGTTCTTGGAAATAGAAGCTTCTTTCTTATGAAGGTTCTTTTTCAATAGAAGCTTCTTTTTTTGTGCTATGGTCTGTTCCCTTATGCCTCGTTTTGTCTTCTTTCCAACCTTCTGCTCACAACAGACATTAGCCTGCCATCTTAAGAAACCTCAGTTTCATGGAAACTAACGCTTAAAAGAGGATAAGAGGAAGGTGCCTTTGCCAGAGGGTTGGTGGAGCTCTGGACTTTGTGCCAAAGCAAGGAGGGATGTTTGCGGTGTTGGACACTTTTCTGTGTGTCTCTTCCCCCTTTACATTTTCTTTATTTGCCCTTTGCTTTCCCCTCTACTGTTTTTTTCCCTCAGTCTTGTTTCTTGTTTGTTGTACTTAGTTCATTCCTTTTAGTACTCTTTGTCCCATTTCCCACTCATTGTCTCACCAACACTGATTCTTGTCATCCCCTGCTTTTTTTTGTCCTTCACTTCCCTTCACAGCCAGTTGCGCTCCTCACCACTGATTGTAGTTCATGTATAATTCTCCCTTGGTCTATTCTCTTTTCTAGTGCTTTTCTCCAAGCTCTTGTGAATCTACTCATTGGTAATTCCAGCGTCACCATTCCTCCTGTTCCTGGTGTTGCTGAGCAGAGCAGCTGGTAAGCTGCAGCCTGTGTCCCTCTCCTCCTGCTGGTTTCCTTCTCCTTGGGATGGTTCTCTTGACCAGCTCTTCCTTCACCTTCTTTCTACCCTTCCTCTTTCCGAAGTGAGCTTCATGAGCCTTCTCCTCAGGGACTAAGCATTGGATGAATGGGAGAAACTCTCCTTTATTTTAATGCCAGAGCCGTCTTTGACATGCATCATTTAACAGCTCTAAAGGTCTCTTAAGTCTGTTTTTATGGAGCATACACAAATAACACTTTTTGCCCTAGGGAAAGTTGAACATCAGATGACAGTTTGATGATAGAAAATTACTTAACCTGGTTTGGTTTCTTTGCTAACTTGTGCAGAAGTGCAAAATAACTCATAATATGGAGTAGCTTGTGTGATCAGATTGTTTGCATCTGTTAGAATTGAGTTTCAATGCAATGGAAATGGAAGAGAAAAAAAACACCTGTCTAGTTACAGACAGCAGTGGGTTCTGAATGATCATTACTTGTAGAAATTGAGGGTAGAGAAAGAATCTTTGAATCACTAGTCTGCTGGAGACAGCTCTCAGTTTGGGGGCAGTCAAAAAGGCAAATTCAGAGTCCCTACAATAACTTGGAAGTGAACTACTGAAGTCAAGACCTCAGAACAAACCAGACTGTCAACTTCATAAATCCCTGATGCATTCGGATGTTGAGCATCTATATATTATTCTGATCCCTTTCCACCTCAAAGGATACAGTAGCACTGGAAAAGTAAAGTGAAGAGAAGCCAAAAAAGTTGATGATACAGCACTATTTCTGTATGAACAGAGACAAAATAGACTGGGAATCTGTGGGCTGGAAGAAGGGAAGCTGAAGGAATATTTAGGAGGTCTAAAATCACAGACTTATATAGAAATAGGGAATAACAATTAGGTTGTTATTATGCGGTGTTTATTGAAACAGAAGTAGTAGGGTAGCTGGAGGGAGATAGCCAATCCCTCCCCAGTACAATTTAATTTTGCAACACAGCTCCCCATCTTGTAGAGATCAGGGATAGGACTGCGTTGAGGAGCGTGGAATGTGGTTGACGGTAGTGGAGCAAATGCACAGCACCAGTCAAAGGCCTCGACTTATACTCATTTTCCAGTCCCTCATTTTGTGCCTTGGTGGAAGGTGCCTACGTGTACCATTAAAGGCTTGTGCTATCTATGTGCTGCTTTATGTTTTCTTTTCCTTAGCGTTTGCCTCAGCAGGATAAGGAGACTTAAAATGATTCTTGAGTCTGAAGCAAGTGCAGCAACTCTTACTTCTTTGAATAGGATCCATCTATTACATGTTTTGTCCTCAGTGATATTCTTACAAATAGTTTATGTGAGCAGTCAGATGTTCATTAGGGCCCAAATTAGAAAATTTCAGCCTAAGCAATTAGTTCTGCAGAGTTAAGAGCTATGAACATGCAGGAGTCTTGGGGATCCTGAGTAGTGGGTTATGGCATAATTGTGTAAGGAACTCAACTAACTTCTGAAACATGTTTTTTTGTTTTTTGTTTTTTAAATTTTTCTTCTGGTAGTCAAAAGTTCTTTTTCTAGGAGGAAGAAGCACATGAATGAGTTCTGTCATTTTGATTGGTGTCACTATTTGCGTGCTAGTGTGTTCCAGTTGAGGGCAGGGGAAGAGTCATTATTCTGCTGGAGACCGCACCGAGTTCAGAGTCAGTAAAAAAAGCAACTTCAAAGTCACTAGGATAACTTTTAAGTGAATTACTGAAGTCAAACCGTGAGAACAAACGAGACTGTCAACCTCATAAATCTCCTTATGTATTCATATGTTGAGTGTCTGCATGCCGTTCTGATCCCTTTCCAATGTTACACTAGTTCTGCAGTTCTGTTGTAGCTCTTGAGAGTGACTTCCAGTTACTCATATCTACGAAGTATTGGGGACAGTATCTGCTCTTAGGGAAAAAAGTCTTCGTATGAGTCTTTTGAACATGTTGTTTTCAGGGTCACATGACTTTTGCTGCCTTCGGCAAAAGTCAGTCCAGCACTCATTTGCTTGCAGTAAAAGATACTTTAGAGAAAGGTTACGTTCAGTGGGAGATTAAATGCAGAACACCACATGCATAAGCTCTCCTGGAGGAAAATATTAACCAGTTACTACTTTCTCCATCTTACCGTTGTTTCAAAACCTTTCTTACAATATTGATGCTGTTCTGAGCCCTTATTGTTGCTGTAAGAGCCTATTTACCATATCTTATTTATATTTTATCTCCTTGCTCACCAAATTTTGTGAATTACGTTAGGCCACCTTTTGAGCATTTCTGAACTGTCTCAGTTCATACTGAAGGGAAATATTGGTTTTGCGGCATTCACTGCCTCATTGAAGAATTTGTCATATTTAACCCAAGAATAAGGCAATAGCAGGCTTTAGATTGCAAAGTGACTTGTTTTTATCCAGTTGCAGTCTGATCCTGAGAGTATGAGAGGAATCTTGTGGTAGGCGTTTAATGACTTGGGAGATCGCCAATGAACATCTTGTTTTAGCTTGCTTCACACATTAGGTTTTTCTAACGTGTGGCTTAAAAGACTGCAGAAAAATTGGGTAAAAAGTGAAAACCTATGAGCAAAAGCAGAATGAATTTAACAGGCAATTGTTTTAATAAAAATTAAGGATGTTCAAGCCTTCTACTTTCAGAGTGAAATGCTGAGTTGGTTATAGATAACTGTCAACAGACTAAATTACCTCTATAATTCTTGAGTAAAAGCTCTGAAAGAGTAATACTGTTAAATAAATCTTACCCTGAAACAGTACACAAGAAACCTGATTGTAAAGCTACGTGTAAAACAGTTTTAAAGAGACCCGAGTTAATGAAAGGAAGTTAAGCAGAAAATACTCACATTGTCCTCTCAGGTCTGTAGGCATGTTTCCTACTCAGAGTGTGGTATTAGACTCAATTTATACTTGCAACTGTAGGCTTCTCTATTAGCTTGTTTAATTAAAGATAAGGCATTAGAAACAGATCAGCTGAAGTATATCAAGCTTTAATGGATGCTGTCATTCAGAACTAAAGTGCCTTTAACTTGATTTTCATAAGGATCAGAGATTTCATGTGCTTAATATGTTTTGAGTTCATATCTCTGATTTGATTTAAGTTTCTATTTAAAGAAGAACTGAACTATAAATTATGTATCTAAACTCCTGCCTCTCACTCTGGAGTAAGTAGAATGAGTAGGATAATTGTTAGTTTTTCTTTTTTTTTTCCCCCTCTCTTTCTCTCTTTAACTGTAAGAAGGTACAAGCATACATACAATTTATGCCACATGGTACTGTCATTGAAAACTTAGTGTGATGTGCAAGACTATATTATTCTTTCCTGAAAAATCTGCTGTTTCTGTGATAAATTATCATGGAAATAGGGCCTAAAAGAATTACATCCTTGCTGGAGGTTGCTGTTGTGTTGGTGAATCAAGGATCAGTGTTTGGTTCAGACAGGACCTTAGGCACTTGCTTTAATTTCTTTTCTGTTTCTTAAAAGCGTTGGCTTTATGCTGACTGCAGGATAGCTGTCTTTTTACCGTTGTGGTGACTATGAAATGGAAAGAATCATGCCTGTGTTTCTGCCTGTGTTTTAAAGAAATAAATTTAAAAATACCAAAACCACTTTATTTTCTTGTGCTGGGAACCTCAGAAATTGAAATGCAGTTACCCTAGTTTCTATTCCTTTATTTTTGTTTAAATGTAATACTTAAGCAAGTCTTTAGCCAAGCTTTTGTTTCAGGATAAGAATGTTGTTTGGCAATGCCAGACCATTTTCAGCTCCTGAAATGAAAATATTTATAGAATAAATATTTTATTAATCCTTGTCATAGGAGGAGAATGGGGCAGGTTTTTGTTCTCTTCCTGTCCTGATGTTTGACAATTTACTGACTGGATTCTTTTCAGCGTATTTCATTCTTTTCAGCATATTTTGCTACTTAATTTTTTAAAATGTATTTTTAATCTTTCTCTTGTGGGAGTTTGGAGCCCTCACAGTTTGAGGCCTCTGTGCTTTAGAGAGATGGAAGCGTGAAGAGTGGAGAAGGTTGAAGGAAGCATAGAGCAGACTTGGAGGGATGTGTTTCAATGTAAAGGACTGCTTGGGATAAAACTGATCCAAGTTGCGTGCTTGTGGAGGAAAATTAGAGGGAAGGAGAGAGTTTGCTTAACCTCTAGGTTTAAAATAGTTCAGCTTTATAATTTTCATTTGTAGCATGCCTTGTAAACTGAGGCGGCACTCCTGGCAGCTCGTTTAAGTTATGCCATTTATTTTTGGCATTTCAGCTTGCTTCTCTACCTTGGTTTTGTGTACCACAGGCTGTCCAAGAACAGGGCTTGACCAGATCACTATAAAGGAATATATCCTCTCTGAAGTAGTGCTTAAGCTGCCACTTATACTTTTAGCTGCCTTCTTAACTTCTTTGGACAGCTTCAGTTTTTGTGCGTGTGTGTGTGTGTGTCCCCATATCCATCTTTTTGTGAGATCTCTTTTACATGTGCCTACCACAGATAACTTGTAGCAGGAAGGCTGATAAATGAACCAACAATACTTGCTCTGATTGAAGCTGTTACTAGGTAAAGACTTTTTAAAAAAAAATCTGTTATGCAGTAAATCTAGGTGTATTTTTTTCCATTCAGAAAAGGGAATCCAAGCTGAAAAATCTCAAACTTAAGAATCAATTGGGTCACTCGACAGAGCTTAATTTAGAGTGGTTTATGTAGTTTGTGGAGTTGCCTTCTTTTTCTTGTGTATCATAGTTAACAAAGAACTGTTCTTACAAGTCTAATAAAATTAATAGCTGCCCGTTTGGTTTGGGGGTTGTTTGCTGGTTCTTTTTTCTTATTTTTAGAGGCCCATATATACCTCCCTAAGGGAAAAGCTCCAGCATGAGCTCAGTATGGTAATAGACATCAGAGGATCTATATGGAATGGATAATGTTAATAACATGCAGGAGAGGATCTAGTCTTGATTAATAACCTCTAAATAAGCTGAAATATTTAAAGAGTTTCTGAAGGAGTAAAATTATGATCTTTACATTCCTTTGAAAACCCCAGCTACAATTTAAAACCAACTTTAGTGACCCTAAAGGCTTTGAATATATTCATCTCACAAGAAGGCGTCTTTAAAATTCTGCAGCATGCAATTGCTTTTATGAGCAATCAGACTTGTGCTTTGGTCTTCCCCGTGACTTCTTGTGCTCTGCATCTCTGCCAGTTAAAGGTTTTGGCAATAACCTTGAAAGTGGTTAAATGCATTACAAAGTGCATTTCCATCAAAGAAACTACCTAAATTGTTCCAGATCAGTTTAACTCTGGAGATCAAAAGACTGATGTAAACTGTGTGAAAGATAGGGACACTTCTTGGGGTGAGATTTGCCTCAGAATAAATTTCTGAAGATGATTAGGGGTTTTGTCTTTGCTGACAGAGTACGTGTTCAATGCAAGATTTACTAGTGTGAGTAGCGAGAGCAGTGTTCTCCTGTTTTCTGTAGTTTTGCTTAGGATTACTTTGCAGAGAGACAATTGGGTCTGTCCTCACTTTGATTTTGTAGGTGGTAGCTAGAAAGCATTATTCATCCTGTGGTGAAAAAGTGTTTCTGTGTGAGAGTTATTTCCTTAATTAATATACTGTCTGATTTTCTGAGTGTGAGAAAAACCTTTATAATTGATCATGTTGTTTATGTTCTAAACAGTGTCACTCTCCTCCTGTCTCACAGAGGGTACTGTTTTCTTTGGGGGAAGTGGGGAAAGTAGAACTTTCTATACCTCAAAAGAGCAATAGGCTTCTAGTTGCTAGTCTACTTCACACAAAAGTTAGTTTGCATTATATGGCGATAGACAGTTTGTAGGCTGTTCAATGAGTTTCAGTCAAATTGCTGTAGGAGCTGGCTGTCAGTCAGTACGTTATCTTGTTTATCTGCTGGAGATGATCAATAAAATATCACCATACCCACCTTTCATGAAGGCTCCTATGAAAGTACATAGTCACTATCACTGAATCTAGTGCCTGTTTTATCAAATTAATCAAGTAATATTTTTTTCCAATGATGATCAAGCTGCAGATGCCATACTGCTTTCCCTGTTATTGAAAAGCTCTTCTTGAACCTTCCTTTTCACTAGATGCTATCTTGCAGGGCAGATTTATCTGTTATTAGTTGTATCTGTTTGTTTTTGCACCATCATTACCACTTAGTGCAATTACGTCTTTCATCTTTGATGCTCATGCCTCTGTATTTCAGTGTATATCAGTCTTCCTTTCAGTATTTTATTTGTTACAGTAATTGAGCAAGTTTTTTCTTCCCTGTTGAGGGACAGATTGTTTGCTCCTTTGATCAGCCTTTGCCTCATTCAGGGTGAGTTCATTTGTTTGTGTATATGGAAGGGGGAGGTGTTTGAGCAAAGGTAAAGAAACAGTATGTAGCATTTAAAAACATCACAGAAGCCTTTTCTATACTGATATCAATACAAACCTTTCTCTCCTGTAAATACCTTAACTAGTATCAGATTCACTCTCTCAATTTCCTTTATTATTTCATAGTAATCCAGTTCTACCTTTTTGTCACTTGCACCTGATGGTTTCTCAGTCTGTAATAGATAGTTGGTTCTAAGTATGAATTCAGATTTTTGTGCTGTTAACAGAAATGGGATGACATTATCCATTGTTTATTCAGTCATAGGATAAATGGTTGTAAAAGATGATCTATCGTCCCACTCCTTTTCTTCATTGAGAATGCCTCCTTTATTTGATCAGCTAATTTCATTCCCACTCATGATTTTGACGTTAAGATGGGTTGTTTTAGTAATCACACTATCTATTCTTCAGTAACTCTCCAAAGAATTAATATATAGTACTATTTTACCTTAAAATATTTTCTGTTGGCCATTGCCTTTTTAGGTAGTTTCTTCCTCAAACTTCTTCCAATTGTCATCTTTCCCATTTGTCAGTGTACCTAATGCTCTTATAAAGTTGAAATTTGAGCACAGATCTTAAACCTGTGTAAAGAAAATTGGTTATCAGAGAAGAAAATCAGAGTAGCTTTTTATAAACACATTTTTAATGTTCATTGTTTCATAATGTTTTGTTGCATGCTTTATATAAACAGGCTTGTAAGTGCCTTGTCTCCTGTTCATGTTCCCTTTATAAATGTATGTGCTCTATTTGCTGATTGTATGATGCCGCCTCTGAATTCTGCTTGTATCTGACTTGTGCTAGTTTTCACTTTTTAAAAATGTGAGTCATTTCCATTATGTGTGTGGTTGTTTTTTTTTAATCAGTATTGTAGCTGTCATTGAAAACTGAGGTAAAATATTTTAGATCTTTATGTAAACAATATATAACATATAAAAATTATAATTATGTAATTACTTATATATTAAAGTATACATGCAAATATATTTAAACTTTATTTAAACTATATGATATATGGCATTTACTTTTTATTCTCATGCTTGGACACTCTCTTGTGTTCTTTCTGTGGCTAGGTGAACTTTTCTATTTATTTTGACTTTCAATGCAAAGTCTAATTCAGCTTGACTGCTGACACTTTAAATTTCCAACACTTCAAGCTTCTATTTCAATTCAGTTGCCAGCTTAAGTTTTTGTCAGGCATCAGAGACTTTCCCATCATGACCTCCACCCCTCCCCTACTGTAAGATGCATTTGCTTGTGTGGGAAATTCTCAGTGTCCATCATGAAAGAGTTTTACTGTAGCTAAATCTTAGATCAATACTTGTCTTTGAAACAATTGTCTTAAGTTTGCTGTCTCTTGATTTCCGTAGCTGTGTATTTAATTCTACCTGATATTCCTTTTTTGATAGCATCTTTCCTCATATCTGCTCTTTTTGTACCTGTGAGTAATACCGTTTTGATCCCTGTGGTCACCGCCTCTTCTGCTGTAGTCCATCTCTAGATGAGATTATTTGTAGACATAAATCTGACCAACACTTCTGTTCATGGCTCATGCTTGTCCCTTGTACCTCCAACTATAGTTTCTGATCTCATCTAGTTGGCGTGTATCATTGTTGCAAGCCCAGAGTAACTAGAACAGAGCTCCTGTTCTTGTCTCTAGATCCAGTGATTCTTTGGTCTGGCTCCCACTGCTGAAGCACCGGCTGCTGTGGCTTTGGTAGTCTTGGTGGCCAGAATGCAACAAAGCCTTTAAAATTGTTCTGGTCTGGGTGTGTGCCACTTCTTTCTCCTGGAAGCTTTTATTTTATTACACATGAAATTTGTTACAACTTCCTGTTACATTAAGGCTGTGGCTCAGTAGAGGAGGAAGGTATGCAAGTTTGCTATTTGCAAAAATTACAAAAGCACTACCAAAATTACTATCCATGGTAATTGCAAAGCAGTTACTTAAGACAGATAAATGAGAATAACACAAAAATTGAGTTGTCTTCCTTGTTGATTAACAAATTTGTTCATCTGTTGGAGCACAGAATATGTAACACAAATGCTAATTAAAATATTCTTACTAAAAACTTATCAGGATTTTCTATTATGCACCTTTTAGTTGGAACAAGATAATTTGTCATGTTTCCAGTCTAGATTTTTATATTGGTTAGTGTCTAATACAACTACAGAATCAGTTTAAGTCAAGGAATCAAGTCCTTAAATGTAGAATCAGAGAATGGTTTGGATTCAAAAAAAGATCACCTAGTTTCAACCCCATTCTACATGACCAGGTTGCTCAAAGCCTCATCCAACCTGACCTTGAACACCTCAGTGGCTGGGGCATCTGTGACTTTGTGGGGCAACCTGTTTCAGTGCCTTACCACCCTCACTTTAAAAAATGTCTTCCTAACATCTAATGTATATCTCCCTTCTTTCAGCTTTATATCTGTATAAATTGTGACTATCCTTGTAAATATAACTATTAGATTCTAAGATGTGTTCTGGTAAGCATGCATGTCTTGGAAATGCTTTGCTGTTTAACTGCTCCTCTTTAGAGAAATAAATATATTGTGATTTATAAGGCTGCCTTAGCCCCTGTGATTAAGATGTTGGAAACATCTCCGCATCTTCTAGATTACAACTTTCATAGAATCATAGAATAACCAGGTTGGAAGAGACCCACCGGATCATCGAGTCCAACCATTCCTATGAAACACTAAACCATGCCCCTTAGCCACCTTGTCCACCCATGCCTTAAACATCTCCAGGGAAGGTGACTCAGCCACCTCCCTGGGCAGCCTGTGCCAGGACCCAATAACCCTTTGTGTGAAAGGGTTCAAAGGAACCTTATTGCTTTTAACATGTTCATTTACAATATAGTTTAGAAAAAGTGCTAGGTTTTCTGAACAGAGCAGATACGAGAAGCAGGTGGGTATGGAGTGCATCCGGGTAAAGAGACTGTGAGAGTTTGGTGGGAGTTTTCCATCTATGGCTGCAACTGTGAGCATTGGGCAGCTAGAGGTATCAGAGCATCAGAGCTTTTCTTGCAGGCACTGTTTGGCCTTGGAATGCTCTGTTCTTCAGCATCAGGTCATGTATGTTCTCTGTTAGAAACTCAGACCATGTAGTAGAAAACTAACATTATGATTTCTTCCTTATGTTTTCAAGTTTTTTACAAAAATCAGTGTTTAAGATTATACCAGTGACAGTTTGATTCCATCACGTGAAAAATGCTGAATTTGGATAAGGATGCTTGTTCTGTCATCAAAGTTGAATCAAAAGAGGAGCACAATACACTAGAAATATTTTACTGTAAATATGTCTGTCATTGTTTAGGGTAACACGTTTACCACTTAAACATGGAGGTATCCTTTTTCATGACTTGCGTGAGGAAAGGTTTCAGTTTTCATTTGTTCCTGTTCTGATCCTTAGTGACCACTGTCGCGTAGTTTCTCTATTCGAACTGGTGTGAGCAGTGGCAGGATGTGCACATTCCTTTCTCATTTTCATATAGCACCTTTCAGTTAGTGCACAACATTTTAGGCATTTTTTCTTTTTATGTTCTATGTAATATTTTGGTGAACTTCATTATTATGTGCTAGCATGTGATACGGAACTATCTTCTCTTTGGCTGTTTCTTACAGCAAAGTTTTACTTGTTTTGAGAGAATACTTTATTTCATCTTTTCAAGAAAAACAATAAACAAAACTCATTTGAGTTATTTTATATTGCTGTTGCTGCCAGCAGTGTCTTCAAGAAAAATCTAATAGCGATTGAAAAAAACAATGTGCCTACTATAATGTTGTTCTACCCCTAGATTAACAGTCATCCTAAAATGAAAACAACTCCTTATTTAAAAAAAAGAAAATAAATAAAAAAGGGAGAGCATTGCATCAAATCCCTACTGGAAAATAGTTTTTAATGTTGCTGAAGACAAGATACACAGCAGTGTCTCTTGATGCATGTGAAAACCAGACAATTTTAATATCTAGGGTTTTGTTAGTTTATAATTGCTCAAGTTTTTTCTATTTTTTAAGTGACAGAATACTTTTTGCCGTATTTTTAAGTGATATCTGGGCATGACTATTGGTCATTTCGTTAGGGAGGAATTTCTTTTTTTTTGCAGCTAGAAATGCTTGGTGTTACAGGGAGGGAGAGACAAAAAGAAAACATTGCCTGCATGGCAAAAACAGCGTTTAAATTATTTTTTAGAAGATTTCTGGTCTTGATATATAGCTGTATAGCTAAAAGGTAATTAATTAAAATTAATCATTATCTTAATGTCCTTATTTCCCTTCCCCCTAAAATAAACGTCTTGAATCTTTTTCTGTCAGGTGAAAATAGGGAAGATTCATTTCTCTCAAATCTGCCTTGGAACCTACTCCATTTACTATTTTGCCTTTATAAATTGATTTTTGATGATTTATATACTGGAGTTGCCAATGCAAGCAATTTTCCGGTAAAACAGAAGAGATGAATCATTCTTGTGACTACAGTGTGGAGGCGCGTTGGGGGGGGGGGAACCCCAGTTCCTTGGAAATAATATTTTTGGGAGTGTTGCTCCCCAGCTCCTCCTGAGGACTATTTAAATCTAGCAGAAGGGGGAGAAGGGGGACTTCAGCAGTGGTGTTTGCTTTAATGTGCTGACTAATTAGTTACAAAACATTTTTTTTTCGGGGCAAGCTGTAAGGAAGCTTGGGTTTTTCTCTGGATTACAGAACAATAGTTGAAATAACCATTAGAAAATGGTTCTCTGAACCAAACTTCTCTGAAAACACCCTTATGTTCTGAGAACAGCAGCTCCATGGACTTCCAAGAAGGCGAGGCAAGGGTCCAATACTAAAGAGAATTATTGTTAATACAGTAATCATGTGGTGATCAAGAACTGTGTTGTCCACACAATGAGCGTAGTCAACTGCACAAGCTTCATTCTGGCACCCTTAAATCCCAGTGTTC
Source organism: Piaya cayana (assembly GCA_013389865.1). Taxonomy (NCBI): domain Eukaryota; kingdom Metazoa; phylum Chordata; class Aves; order Cuculiformes; family Coccyzidae; genus Piaya; species Piaya cayana. Next base: position 81,016 of record WAAB01025603.1, on the reverse strand, counting down.
ACCTTTGATAAGGGAATGGTTATGTCTGTATGTAATCACTTCCTTTAAAGAGAGAAGCTGAGGCTGAATGCACTGAGTAGATAGGATGGGCAGTTCTGTGCTGAGCATTGAAGAGGGAGAGGTAGCTAGTGGTGGTCAGCTGTGCTTGCAGAGCAGCAGCTGTGCCAGGGAGGCTGTGCAAATACTGATTTGACATTTTGAAGATAATGGGCTGAAGCAGAGGCATCTTCTTCTATGGCTTGTTTTAGGATTACTTGTTTGCTGTTTGTGCTAAGACCTGTTTTGGCTTTTTTTGTTTGCTTTTCTTACCAAGCACAGAAATAACAAGAGCTTCTCTGTTTCTCTGCAGCTTTTACGAGAGTTGAAGCACCCCAACGTGATTGCATTGCAGAAGGTTTTCCTTTCGCACAGTGACAGGAAGGTTTGGCTGCTCTTTGATTATGCTGAACATGATTTGTGGGTAAGTATGGATTTTCCTGAGTGTTTGATGTAATGCAATACGAGCTTGTTCAAACGGAAGCGTGTGGTATACCTTCATGTAGTACAGAGATGCATAAATTTGTGGCAGTATGAGTGGAAAGAAAATAAGAAAAAAAGTAAACACTGCTAATTTGGCCTACTGAGGGACTATCACTGCGTGGAAGTGGAGTAGAGAGTTAGATGTCTGTTTTTAAGTTTCCAGAAAAATACGTTATGATTTGATTTAATTTGTTGTAGAGGTGGACATCTATGACATCATGGGTTGAAGTGAGATACCAGAGTATTCAAGCTGTATACCTCTTGATTAGATGTGAGTTTCTTGGACCTAGATTTCTTTTTAAACCTGAAAGATTTCAAACAGTTACTAAGAGTAATCAGTATGTTTATAATTTCTTTAAAAATACTGTCAAGGAGAGGAAGTGGTAATATTAATTCAAATATTACTTTTTAAGGCTTCAGTAATATAGAATTTGCTATTACTAGTGTTGGTGACAAATTACTCATTCATTTTGTACTTAGCTCTTAAGAGCTAATGATACATACTCGTAAATGACCAAAATTGTAATCTGAAAGGAAAGTCAACTTAGACCATGCAAAAAGATATTTCTACCTCAGAATGAGTGAAGTCACGATGTTTCATTCCCCTTCATATGCTTGAAAATAATGAATTTGATTTCTCTTACATGGTAGCAACTTTGTATTTCAGAAGTTTTCTTCCTCAGAGTTCAGTGTACACTGAGAGTTTTATGTATTTCTTATGACTGATGACAGTGATGCAAAGGATTTTAGCTGCTGCCTTCTTAATGGACAGAATTTATTTGTGCATCAGTTGAGTTTGCTCATATTATAACCACAATAAACATATTTTATGGCTCTATCAAATGACGTGTTTAAAGCACCTGTTTTCTAACCTTTTCCATTTGAGTTTATTTTAGGTGTGTGTTTTTTACACTACATGGTGATCTTTGACGTGCTATAACAGCTCTAGATAAAGAATCACTGCAGTCTGATGTTGTTATCACTTCTCACGTCTAGCTGGGTGTTGGTCCATAATCGCAATGAAGTTAATTATTTTCTAATATTAGAGACTGAAATGTTTGTTACCCCAGTTATTTCATGTGAACTGGTCTCCCACTTCCTAACTTTTACTGCTGGTTTGTTTTTTTTTTTCCTATGGGACATGCTACACAAATCATTTTCCCTTTTCTGTATAATTGCCCATGTTTCCTTGCTTCTTAAGCCTTTGCCAGGAATTCTTTCCTCCTTTGCATACTTAGCCATGTTCAAGGCACTCTTGGTTCTGGCTTAACCTCCTCATTTCCTTTACTGTCAGCACTTCCCAAGCTTCACTCTTAATTCCCCTTTTGTCTCTTTTGCTCACTCCCAACTTTGTGTCTTTTTCCACGCTGCCTCCTACACATGGAACAGCCTCCCAATTAACGTACGTAACTATCCTTCACTATCCTCCTGCAAAAACTCCTGAAAATCCACTTATTTTGTAACACATTTCAGTAATAACAACCACTTGTCATTCTGTCTGTGTTGTGTTGTGCTTTGCATTTCCTGTGCTTTACAGCTTGTGCCCTTTCAGCTCTTTGGAGTAGAAATCATAGTAGGGGACTGGCACGTTTTGTTATTGCTTAGCACCCCAGCACTACATAAAACCAAAATAAGCCTGTTCATTGTGAGTATCAGTTCAGAAGGACTCGAGTTTTGGAATTGTAGATGTGCTGTCACTAGAGAGATGTAGATTCAAAGAGACTGTCAGTTTCAAATGTGGGTAGCTCAGACCTACTCCCTAAAATTTGTCTGTAAGTATGGGAATTGTCCTTCTGTTCAAAGCTGCCTAGCTTTAGTAACTCCTCTTGGCCTCACTGAGAAACTCATCACTTGCAAACGTCAGATTAATTAAAATCATTACGTTTTTCAGCTTTGGTACTAGAAACAATTGGCAAGAGATGAATAAAACTATATTAGATACTATCTTATTTTGTTAATATAGTAATACTGAAAAAAATTGTCCCATTTTAATGAGGAAAAGTGATGGTGCCAGTTAAGCTAATTAAAAAGTTCTTTCATGGTGAGCAAGAACTTTTTATTTCACTTTGCATTTAGTTCCCAAGGATCAGACTGCTCAAATCTGAAATTTGAGTATAGATAGTGACATACTTCATAATTTATTATAACATCTGCTGATAACATTAACAAGGGACTAAGAAAGCTGTGCTAACTTGAACTACTTTTGTCGAGTGTTGGCGAGGATTTATTATCTTGTCCTTGCCTACAAACATACTCACTGTTTAACTAAACCTATCAAATATTTTTCCTTCGCCTCTCGTGTTGCATTATATAAAACAATGCAAAGCCATTCATGAAATTTCAGTGAAGAATGTCTAAGAATATAGGAATTCTTCTGACTAATTGATAACTCGTGTTTGCTTTAACTATCAAAATTCTTAGTGCAATCCATTATTAATTTCCTTATGATTTTTCTTGGCTATTAGTCACTGTCAGCTGATAAAGTTCTTAGACTGTTGGATGGTACCATATGTTGATTTGTAGTGTATTGTCTGCACGGTTGTCAACGCTTGCATATGCTCATAATGTGAAATAAATACAGGATTCCTTACCTTGTATGACAGTGTAAAAGGAGCATCTGAAGCAAGGTTAAAAATATGTTTGTCAACACATGCCAATTATTATCTTAGAATCATAGAATAACCAGGTTGGAAGAGACCCACTGGATCACTTGTACATTATCGACCACGTTCTCTCTTAATTCTTCGTAACTCGCTTCAGTCTCTTGCCTTTATATACCAGTTACCTGAAACTTGCAGCTTCAGATGTTCATAGCCACAGAACTAACCATCTCCTATTCCTTCTCTTGTGAGGGACATTTATTTTTTCAATGTCTACTAATAAAGTCTTGGACGCTTTTAATCCAAATTTTATCCAGTTTTTCTATCTTGATTAATTTATGTTGAGATTAAAAAAATGTTATTCAGTTAGCACATAGAAGTTAGTTAATCTTAAATCCATGAGTGGAACTGATGCTGGTTTTAAGTTAACTTTTCTGGCACACATTTAGGGCTTCATAGTCCTACAAACTACGCATGGATCAAGTCTTTAAACAAAGGTGTAATTCCTACAGCTGATATATGTATTTTTGTGCTGTGTTTGTTGTAGCCCTTTAAAAAAAAGAGAAAAAGGTTATTTAAAATGCATGATTTTTTCTGTTTTATCGCTACATCATTTTTTTTGTTGGAGGTTTATGTAGGTTCTTATTTTGCCTTAATCTTATGTTGGATACTCCTGTGCAGAACTTCCTATGTAAAGCTCATGCACTTTGTCGTTATTCAGATTTATACTAAATACATGGTCTGTACTTAACTGGACTTTTCTTAAAATTTGATACAAATGAGATCTGCTCTGGAGGTGAATTCTTTGTCGTCAGTGTAGTTACTTTTAGCCATGTGGAGAGATTGTAGTACTTAGAGCTTTGTTTTTGTTCTCAGCTAGGCTCATATACTTCTACAGCATTTGCTTTTTAGTACTGGAAGTTTTTTCTGTAGCAGACATTTTTGGCTTTAGTACATGTAAGGAGTCTTCAATTCTACAGTCTCTAGCAAAATATGATTTATAAAATCTAAGCGATGTTTTTGTAACTTGGTTCTGGATGGAGAGGATGTCTCGTTTTCTAGCTATGGTACAGTTAATTCTCAGACTCATTTAAAATATGTTACTTGAAAACTTTAAGATCACCTCTTCTGGAAAACTATATTGTAACTTGAAGCTTTCATTTTTTTAAATCTCATTCTGAAAAAGTGACATTTTTATCACAGTAAAATGTGCTGAATGTGTTTTATAGCCATAAAAAATGTTGGTTCTTAGTAAGTGATTAAATTATTAAATATGATTGGGTAATGTGGGATGTGATAATACATTCACTATCTAAGACCAGTTAAACTGTGATTTGGGTGAATGTTTCTCATTTATGATTAGGCTGTAGTGAGTGCTAACAACTGACTGCTTAGCAGCAATTACCATGGAGAAGCTTGGAGTAAAATTCATCTTGGAACTTTCTTTTATAATAATAGGAATATATGGATAGACTGGCTTTGTATTACATGTCAGAGTTATGTATATATATTCTGATTTTTTTAAATGTAGGATAGAGATTATAAGCATAGTTGTGTGCACTTAAAATATTCAAGTTAGGGAAAAAAGCAAATAATCTTCCTACATGTGAATTTCAAGCCACTAGCTGACTCTTTTAGTATACAAATAAATATACTTAATTTCAGCTAACATTTTTGAACAATGTTTTTATATGCTAAATGAAATTGTAAGAGTGCAGTAAACTTGCACATTTGTTTAATCACATAAATGTTTTCTAATAGATCCGAGTTTTAACTTGTCTTCAAAACTGGTGCACTCAGTTGTAATTTTTCCACTAGGATTCAGTTTAGCTTTCAGTTGTGAGGATAATTCAGATACTTGTTAATTGCAAGCATGTTTATGAACATGACAATACCTTTCAGTATATGAGGATTTCTTTAATCTTGTAATTTTCTATAGTTGTGTATGTTTTTGTTTTAATTCAGTCCTGCTCCATGAGGTGATTCAGTCTTTCCTGTTGTGTATGTGTTTACCAAAACAGGATTCTGTTCCCTGGCAGAAATATTCAAACATAAGATTTATTGGGCAGAAGGGAATGGACTGTTATTAGTTTTGATTGCTTTAAAGTTACTTTTTTTATCATCACCCATTGTTATGGAAAGTCTTTGCAGCGTGATTTATTGCTTCCAAATATAGCAGGAAAAGGGTCTTTTTGACGTTAAAGTTACAGCTGAATTTCTTGCAGAGAGCAGCGTAGTTCCTTGTTCATCACTGCTCTGAGGACGTGCTTGTCGTGGAACATGCTTTTTCTCCCAGTTGTAGGGATTTGGGGGTAGTTGGTGGGTTCATTTCCTATACAATGAATCATAAGAATTGGAGGAGTCAACAGGAAGGAAAAGATGTCAAAGACAGAGGCAAGGGTGCAAATGCATTAAGTATGTGAAGAGTTAATGTGAAGAGTGGCATTTCAGATTTATACTGAAAGGGTTTCTTAATTCTGGTGGGTTTTATCATCATCTTGTTTTGATATATTTAGGTCTGAAACATCTATAAGACCTAGAAAGACCCCAGCAAAACCTAGGAAAATTATACTAGATCTGTTTGTCTGCTCTGTGCCTCAAAGATTAGTAATTTAAAGCAAATTGGCATTAGTTCCTTTCACTGTTCCTTAAAATTCTGACCTCTTGTCACTTGGAAGTAGATCTTTCATTAGGCACTTCACTTAATTATGTTTTAAAGAAGATACTTGACAGTGGCAGTGTACAGGCATCATTAGAAGGAGGCTGTTGAGGCATACTTTTCCCCCCCTTCTCATTTTAAGGACTGTTATGTGTTGATTGCTCTAATACTCCCAAAACTGGAAACTTAAATGATTGCTGTAGGAATACTTTTACCCACTTTTCTGTTATTTCACTTGTCATATACCCTTAACAAAAATTTTTAGTGTCTAAAACTTTGATGTCTGAAATGAATCCTAAGAGTAGAAGAGGTCGTTGGGTCTATCTTTGCTTGCTATTTTTCTAAGTAGTGCAAACAGTTCTCGTTTAGTTTTTATACCACCTTTGTATTTTGATTTATTCTTCCATAGCCTTATCAGTGCTTTGCATTTACACTCAACAATTTTTATCACCTTTGTTTGGGTATTGATTGCTGAAGAGAGAAGTAGGAAATCATTTTGTGTTTAAAATGAAACCTGAAGCCATATAATCTGCATCTTCTTCTTGACCTTGGCTCAGATTTCGTGTGTATCCAAGTTCCATCTTTGTAATATTAAAATGTTATTTTTACTGGCACATTGATGTAATCCTGTTGTATTCCAAAGGCTGAATTAGGGATTTCATAGAAAGAAGAGGTTTTGCTCAAGTGTGGGAGCAAACCATTTACTTCAGCAGAGAGAGCCATCTGTGTTGACATGATTGCATTTCAGTTTGATAGAGATGCATGTAATTTTGAAACAAGCATTGCCTTAAGCAGTAGAACTCAAGAAGTCAGATTTTCTAGGGGGTTGTCTTGAGGTCAGTGTTTTATCTCATGTCTGTTAAGGTGGAAGCTCACACTGTAATTTCATTCAGTCAGACATGCGTAAAATCTCTCCCCTAGCTGGTTTCTTACTTCCATGTAAACTTTCCAGGTCTGACTTGTTTGTTTGTTTTAACCTCTGTCATATTGAACAGCAATTCTCAGAATGGGGAATGGGATA
>WAAB01025603.1:27685-63176 GCA_013389865.1 Piaya cayana | reverse complement strand
CCAGCTTAGTGTCATCTGCAAACTTGCTAAGGGTACACTCAATGCCTTCATCCAGGTCACTGATAAAGACATTGAACAGGGCTGGACCCAGCACTGAGCCCTGGGGAACCCCACTTGTAACTGGCCTCCAGCTGGATTTAACACCATTTACCACCACTCTCTGGGCCCGGCCATCCAACCAGTTTTCCACCCAGGAGAGTGTGTGCCTGTCCAGCCCAGAGGCTGACAGTTTCCTAATCCGAATGCAGTAAATTAAAACTAGCACCTGAAATTTCTCAATGTAAGAAATCTAAGTTTTACTGGGTTAAGTTGTGTTTTTTTGAAGAATCTAATTACAGCTATTTGAAATAGTGGTTTTGCCAGTGGCAGAAAGCAGAATGAGTCTGTTCCTTGGATCCTCCAATTTACAGTCTACAATGTCAGTATAAATACACCTTCTGTGGCATTTAAAGCAAATATGAACAGTGATTCCAAGGAAGGTGTACTTTTCCTACTTATGCTGGGTGGTAATGTGGCAGGTTTCTGCAACTGAATGACTATATCATGAAGTAAATTTTGGATGTGGAGTCCTTCCATACACTGCAGGACAGCTCTTAGGGTGTTATTCAGTGAAGAAAAGTGGCTGTAGTGAAAATCTAAGGATTGTTTTTGTCACAAGACAGCGAGTGTTTCAGAGTTTTGAAGCTGATAGGTACATTAGCAGAGTAGAAATGGTAATTGAGTTTGTGGCTTATGTCACTAGGAGATAGTGGGTAGAAGTAGAAGATAAGGAAGGAAAACAAGTAAAAGGAATCTTAGAAGGAAACTGATGCAGGATGGATTGTTTTTTTTTCCAGAAAACACAGCTAATGGAAAGAGCAAGAGCAGCCAACAGAAGTCTTCCTGCAGCTCTCTTTCAGCCATCTCTTGTACACACCCTGCAACACTGTGCATCAGTTTTCCTCACGGGTAGCCAATGTTTGCTTTTCTCAGAGTTTTTGTGGTCTCCCAACTCGCTGTCCCATTCAGGCCCAAATCTTACTTGAGCTGACCTTTCGTCAACACTTCAGCTGCCAAGAAGGTTAAGCTGCTGATGCTTCCATGCTCATGTGTGGTTTTTTCAGTGTTACCCTTTCTCTCCAAATCAACCTTCTCACTCCAGTTTCACTAAGGCAGGGAGGGAGGAGGAATCCAACTATAGCAAAGACGTTGACACTGATTTTCCATCTCTAGCTTTTGTATTACCATCCCCTAGTCTCTTAAAGCAGGACAAGACTGCATATAGTCTCTGTAGTTTGCTTCACTATGTTGGCTGTATTAGCAGAAGGTACTTTCATTGCGTGCTTAAGCTAATCAGTTTTGTTTCTTCATGGAGTGGATTCTGGAGTGTCCGTGTACTTCTGCCACCTGCAGAATTTATGGATTGCCAACCTTGTCATTTTTGGTGGAAGGAGATAGCAGACAGCTGAGTTTTCATATAATTTTGACACTGCATGTCTGTTTGTATGGTTAATGTGTATAGACAACCTTTAGGATAATCAGACGTGTGAGATCCCAGATTCAGCTTAACAGATCCCCTGAGTGTCCAGGTGCCTCAGTAACCATAAAGTTAAATCTTTAGCAGAGCAAAGGACGCCTGTGTGGTGGCTGGTGCTGGCTCTGGCCATGATTACACTCAAGGCAAGCTGTCTTCTCTGGTCCTTCAGCTCTGCATCTCTTGTGGAGTATGTCATCAACAGTGCACTAGTTAAACCCTCTTATGGTCTGGAAACCATAGCCATTTGAAGACTGTGGGTTTTCTCCTGTCAGCAGTGAAGCAGAAAGGAAAACCCAAACCAAGATGACCAGACAGATGACTTAACGTGGGAATCAGCAACTTCTGTATCCTGCAAAGGCAAAGCCTATTTAAAAACAGTTAAACTAGTTAGTGTTTCATCTTCTAACTCTGATAATTTGTGATTGGAAAAAAAATCCATTTATTAATTTCTTCAGAATGAGTATTTGAAATGATCTGTCGCAATGTTTGTATAGAATACTGACATTTTAGTACGTTTTCAGTAATTCATTAATATTAAATTTAATAGAGCTCCAGTGGTTTTTAGTTGACTGGCTGACTTTTAGTTCAGGGATTAGTTAAAAAAATAGTCATTTTCTCATAGTAATCCTCCTTTAGCCAATATGTAAAACTGCAGTCTCTAACCATGGACCTATAGACTCTGCTCTGGATTTTTGCTACCCTGTTACACAACTGACTTAACCTGTCTTTGCCTCCATTTCCCAACCTGTTAGCTATTTATAGGTTTAAGTTGTGGTTTATAGCTTTGCATGCTATGCAGTCTTTGAGTGAAAGCATATGTGTGGCTTATGTGGTTAACTGTTATTTTGTTGTTGTTTGATGCTCTTCTTCAAATGATCTCGAAGTATTAACAAAGATCAAGAATTAAAATAAATTGTGTATTGTATGAAGGCACCAGAAAATTTCATCAAATTTTAAGTGGATACTCTGCTTTATGTCAAAACCTTTGAGAAATGAGAAAAGTCTCTTAGTGTTTATTATTGCTAGTTTATAGTATTGAACTACTCCCTTCTGTTTCTGCCTGTGCCCTCCCAGGAAGATTTTTTTTTTCTAGGCAAATAAATAGTTAAGAAAATTACCTAAAAAGTTGCAGAGCTGAGGTAGGTTTTAAATGTCCCGCTTGCATTTTGCTAAGCAAACAGACTTGTGGGTTTCAGAGATGAAATGTAAAATGACAAGTGTAGGAAAATTCCCCCTCACCAGCAATTCTAAAGAAGGATTTTTATGTGCTGATATCAAAAATAAATTTAGATGTAGGTTCATACGTACTCTCTTGACAAGCAGCTGCTGCACAGGAATGCAGAACTGTTGCATCCTGCCTTCTGCCAGGAATTGTGCACTGACTTGAAAAGCTTCTTGGCCCTATTCACCCATTCAGGCATGCAAGCACCTCCTGTACATAAATAACAAGTCAACCTCTCTGCCAGTTTCTTTAAACTTCTTAAAACCACTGTAATTGTCATACTCACCATTCTGTTACCATGTGCCTGTGTGTGCACGTGCCTATGAGAAGTCTGCACAAACGTGGATGGGCATGTGCTTCCAGTTCATGGTCTTCTCTAGCTATGTAGGGGTTTGGGCTTCTTTATCCTTTATTATTCCATCTGCACTATCTCTTTGGGTAAAGGGGACTTTCCACAGTGTCGAAGAACCTTATGAATGATCATACTCAACTTGCAGATTTCCCAGAAGAAAGGGAATACAAGATAAACCTATATATTGAGAGAAGTTAGTCTTCATGAGGACTTTAGAAAGTGATTCAAATTTATTAGCTCATAAGTTAACACATTTTCCCTCTTTTATATCTGGTTAGAGAGAGGATACTTTTTTTTATTTACCAGTGTAACAACAGTATGTGAGTACTTATGAACATAGCTGTATAGATCTATACTTCTAGATAGATATAAGAACCAGAAATTTTATGGACTAAATAGTGAACTGAGTTTTATCAGCATATGCTTTTCTCTTTCGTCTTTTTCTGTTAAATATTAGGTATGTATTGAGGGGGCACATAATAAAAACTGGTGCATTTCTCATTACTTAAAACGTTGCTTCTCTTCTCTAGCCGTAAAAGCTAATCTCCACGTAGTTTAGAAAGGTGTATGAAGATGTGCACAGAGTATTACCTCAGTTGAGTATATAGAAACAGCAGTTTTTTCCAAGTGTGACTAATGCATACTTTCTGGTTTGTGGCAAGAGTATTAAGGAGATGTTTGTAGATTAATTTTTACTAATAAAAATAATTGCAGTTGAAGAAAAATGTTTTACCTCAGGTTCTGAAACAAGCTTATGCCCATAAACCCGTGACTGGATATAAATTCAGATGAGTCAGAAGAAACAAAGGGATGGATTTAGTGTTCTCTTGGCTGTTTTGCTGCTAAAGTCAACAGATGACATACAGCTCCTGTGAGCTTCATATCTCTTCCTGAGGTGGAAAAAGGGCGAGAAGGAAACAGAAGTATTAAAGTTTTTTTTTTTCTCAACAGGAAAAAAAAACCTGTGAACGTTTCTGTTGAATACATGATGTATTTAACTTACTGGTGCAGCTCACTGGCAAGCTTACTGGAGTAAGCAAACTGGACTTTGCCTTCTAAATGAGAAAGGCAAAGTTGAAAAGTTGTTTTTAGAAGCTTTTCTTTTGTAAAAGACCTAACTTTTTTTTTTTTCTGTTGAAAAAGTGCCATTGGGATAATGGGATTCTCTGCAAGTGCATCTATCAGATTATTTCTGTTTGGACTCGTTGCCTCTTATGAATAAGGCTCTGTAGGCTGGTAACGTGTTGTTGATGTATTCCTGTTTATTGTAGTAGAAATTGATGAAGCTTAAAAGAGATATGTTAAAATCAATGGAGACAACTTATGCAATGACATATAATATTCAGGAAAAAAATGAAACCACGTCATGTTCTTAATATGGCTTGCCATCTTGTGCTTTCTCTTCATTTGCAGGCATGCTGTAGTAACTACTGCTCCACTAAGATGTCGCAATAACATTGCAAATTGTCCTGCACCTATATTAAGCATCTTGGATCAGTGATCCAGGAAGCTGCCTTGACTAACAAAGGATGTTGGTTTAAGTGTGCCTTGTCTAAGAAACTCTGTGCTGCAAAAAAAAGATTGATCAACTTATGTTTCACTGATGGATTATCTCAGGGCCTCTTTGCCTTCTCCAGCCTCCGTCTTTTCTGCTGTTAGGCTAAGAAATCATCAGCCTTACTCTAGGTTTAAGACCAAATGCCACAGTTATGTCAGTTAAAGAAAATGAAGGAAATCCTTTATACAGTTGGCAAAGTGACCAACTGTCTGAAATGATCTTCTCAGAACTTGGGCATCAGGTCTTCAAATTCATTTTTAGGGAGGATTACGGTAGTCTTATAGTTGGATTTTGGTTGGTTGGTTTGTTTGGGTGTTTTTTGTTTTGTTTTTTTTTTTTTTCTTCACATAAAACCAGCTCGGAACTACATTTTCAAGACAATAAACATAGGAACAAACCTTCAGCAAATCTAGGCTTCTGGTAAAAGTATTTTTAACAGTCTTTCACCCCTAATGTTGCTGCTTCGCTGATTTCCAGTCAAGGAAGGCTTGTCATAGTGCGAGTAGTCAGTTTTGAATGTGTACAGTTCTCTGTATGCCAAACCTGTGTTCTCACAGGATTTTTTTTAAACTGTTCTTATTCTTCTCTGTTATTTTCTTCCCCACTGGAAAGTAAAACCCATGTGAATACAAGACAGGCCTTTTGATAGATCCCATTCCGCTTTGTTCAGTGCCTCAGTGGCGGTAAAGCACAACTCTTTGTTACCCTCTGATTTCCTTTCAGGGGCTTGTAGAAGCATTTCCCCAGCAGTTTAGTAATCTTCCTGTGCTACTTTGAAAAGGAGTAAAAAACAGTGTAGATTGTTTTGTTTTTTTTTAATTTCTATTCAGGTGAGCCTTTGGCACCTGAAAAAGGTTTTATATTGGGATTATGATTTTGCATTATCAGATAACCCCTCCCTCCTACCCCCAAGCTAGACTCCTCTGTGATGCTTTGGTTCCTACTGGTATGATAATATTTAAATATAATTGTTGGTTTTGTCTAAGCTTATTTCTATTTAACAACTTCAGGTTTGTTTCTTTTGTTGAAAGGTTTTACCTTAAAAAAGTAATAAAGATGAAGAAAGGTGATACAAATGCTTGCTTATTCTGCTAGCTTAAATGTTGAGCCTGAATTCCCAAATTTAGCATGATAATATCCTAAAGAGGTGATGTTCTCAGATGTAACTAACTTCTAAGAAAATAATTCTGCAGACAATATTTTGCATCCCTGAAATCCCTCACGGAATGGGAGATTTCAGCTACTCAAGCCATTTTGTCTTATACTGTAATAGTTGCCAAAGAGTAGGTTTTTCTCAAATCTGTCTTCTGTTCTACTTTTTTCTTTAATACATGGAATGTACTCGTATGTTTTTACTTTCATTTGCCTTTCATATAGTTGGTTTCAATGTAACACTTGTGGATGATGGTTGTTAGAATTATGAATTAAGTGCAAACTCCAGTATGTTACATTTTAATGAGCTGATATTAACTTTTAATGCTATAAAAATTTTTGGTGGCTGTTAAACTCTATGATTATCTGTTTACAGCTCAGCTGGAGTTAAATCTCTTAAATAGGATGTTAGGTTTTGCTTCTTGAAATTCAGGATTTGAATTCCAGTTGCAGCCCTAAAACTGATTCCTTATTGAATAAATATTAATTTGAACTCCTGATAGTTAAAACCAAGAGAACTTTAGACCCATTTGGTTTCTGGTTATCTGGGCAGTATAATAATTTTGCAGTGTAGTCTTACTAATTTTACTGTCAGCAAATGCACGTGCTGTGGCTGCCTGACTGCTGCTCTCTGTTAGGATGCAGGATTTACTTGGTAGCTTATTTCTCTATACGTATCACCTTGCACTGATTGGGAGCCGCTGTTCTTTTTTGGTGCCAGCTCCTGTAGCTGGATGGGAAGGACTGCAGTTGTAATGAACCTTTTACTGGATCTAAGTAGATCTGGATCTACTTTTATGTAACATAAAAATACTTGAGTGTATATTGCAAGTGCTATGTTAGGTTAAAAAAAGAAAGTTAAACAAATTGAGCTGTTGTCTAGTTTGTCTCATTTTCAAGCTATTTCTTCTCCTGCAATGTGGAAGTTTTGATGTTTGTTTTATCCCTGTCTGTAGGGATGTACATCCCTTTTATAATCAGTAGGATACTGAAGTTCTGATCCCCACAGTTCTGTTTGCTTACAACTTTACCTTTTGCTTCTTTGGAAAAATACTAGATGCTAACTTCTCTTGCTCTTCAGAGTGAAGGAACACTCAAACATCTGCATTAACTGTTGAAATAGTTGAACTAAATCATGTTAAACTTCTTTGCTCTTCTGAGTGGTCTGAGAACTGAGTTATGCTTGGTTTGGCTGTGCCAATGTGAGGTGATGTTGTCTTAGAATGCCCATCCCTTTGCTGCTTCAGAGACAATGCTGGGTACCAAGCAATATGTGATGAGAGTGTGCTTCTCTGCAGTGACTGTCCCAGCCTGCAATCCCAGTGCAAATATTTTGCCCTTGACAAAGGTATGTTTTTTTCTGATGAGGTGCAAAAGTAGGATGGAGGGCTGTCTGCTGTCTGGGTGATTATCTGCAGTGGAGAGACAGCGTGGACTGCTAGAGGCAGAGGATGTTTTTCTTGGTGCACATGACATGGAACCTTTCTTCAGTATTTAGGTGTTTTTTATTTAAATTAGTTGAAAAACTAAAGTAGAGGGTATGGCTACACAAACAAGTTACAGCAAGGCAGTCTAGGATGTGAATTTACTCTGCAGTAGTTGCTCTGTAGTAACTGCTCACCTGCATGTTTTTATCCTCTGGAAAATGTGTAGTTCTTTGATACCTCACTCCTTAATGAGCGAGATAATAACTGGACAGCTAATACATTAATTTCCCAGTGCCGTATGTTGTTTCTGAGTATGATTTCATTAAAATGCTAGAAACTGGAATGTCCATATAATAATGACTTTGCGGTATTTTTTTATGACTAGCATCCATATGTTCAATTGATAAAAAAAATTCAACCTTTTAGGGTACAGTCCTTCTACACAGTATGTCTAGTTAGTCTCTAGTATGCAAAAACCACTTCAGTCTTACAAAAAAATAGTGTTCAGAATTGTGTGTCAGTATCTCTTTTCATCTTGTTAGTATCACATTTCAGATTGTCAAATGAGTTTATAGCTTTGGGATTTTTAAAAGTAGGAACATAAGCCATTAAATCTGTATTTAAGCTATTATTGCCTCTAATAAAGTTTCCCTGGACTTTGACACTGGTCGTAAGTTTGTAACGTGACTGTTTTCAAAGTGAGTGTTTTAACTATAGAGAAAAATTTCAGCTGAAGGGCATAGCATATACAAAACATGGGACAGAGTACCAGGGAATGCTCTGATGGGATATGTTGTGAAAACTGGGGATTTTCTCAAAGGTATTTCATTGCACAGTAGGGTTTCAAAAGTCATAATCTGGCTTTGAGAAACAGGAGTTAGGTGCCTGGGCTATTTATACAGCTCAGTAAAAGAAAATAATAATTCCCACAGGGAATTTATTTGTTTTAAACACTTGAAGTTTTGTGAGAACCTTCAAGGGCTTACTGGCAACATCACCAGGGAGGTAAATCATAAACCTTGAGCACTAAAACCATAAACATTTTCTCTAGTAAATTGGGGCACATTTGCTGTTGCAAGGAGAGTCATGTCTGTCTTTGAAACTGTACTATTAGTTTGGAGTTGTTTAATTCAAAGGAAAATAAAAAATGAGGATAGCTTGACCTGCTACACTTTAACATGCTCGTGTTTTTTACATGAATCACAGAGCATTTCTCAGGAATTGGAGGTATCACATAGCTGCTTCATGTCTATTCAAGTTGCCTTTCATTTTTAAAAAGGGCATAATTGTTGAATGGAAAAATATAATTAGTTCTGAACTATGTGAGATTTCGTTTTCGGCACGTAGCTCCTTCTTCACAACTCTTATTCTCTCTTTTCTTTCTTGACACAAATCTTTCATTTGTTTCCAACTTCATGTTCCTCTGCCCACGTTCCCATATCTGCTGATCTGCCTTTTGACACCTCATTGACATTACTCATATAACCTTGACTCAGCTTTGCTTTTCCTGAAATACTCATCTTCATCTTTACAACCTTAATTATTGCACATGCCTTTGGCCTTCACAACTTTGAGCTTTGCAGCATCTGGGACAGGTAGAATGCCATGTTTCATACCTTGACCGGCAGGGAAAGCTCAGTGTTTCCAGATGGAGTGACCCTCTTTCATTTTAATGTCTTGTTAGAAGTGCCATACTCATTCAAGAACTTCTTAGACTCATTAAAACCTAAGGGTCTCCAGATTCTCAAGTTGGTAAAGGTCCCTGCTGCTGGTGGTTCTGCCTCAGAAAAGATTTTGAGACTGGCTTTCTTAATGTTTGTGACTCCTGAAACAGCATTTGTATGCTTCCCCACCCAAAACTACGTGTACCAAATCTTCTTTCCTTATTCCTTCTAGCTTTTAACTTGCTGAAGTGGCTTTAAGGGTGAATAGTGTGACCATGACCTTGTATGTTGAATCTAATACAGTCAATAGTTCTCATGTCTTAGCTTATGTCTGATTTTTGTAAAGCATTTGAGTTTATTGGGGAAAATCCTTTATGAAATAAAAAGAGATTTTTTTCAGTTTTGGGTTTGGCAGGATGCTTTTTTTAACAGCAGATCCCTTTTTGTCCTCACACTAAAAAAAAAACCAAGAAAGCCCCACCAAGCAATAAATTTATCCTTCCAGAAATGTTTGTATTATTTATGTTACTGGAAGTATGCATTATTGACTTAGAGGTTTTTAGAGTTGTGAAGAAGGACCTAGGGACATTACTTGGCAGCTGCCTGAATATGAGCCAGCAGTGTACCCAAGTGGCCAAAAAGGCCAGTGGCATCCTGGCCTTTATCAGAAAGATAAAGCAGCAGGAAGTGATTGTCCCCCCATGCTCTGCGCTGGTGAGGCCGCACCTCAAATAGAATTATCAGGTTTGCAACCCTCAGTACAAGAAGAAGATTGAGATCCTGGAGTGTGTCAAGAGAAGGGAAAGAAAGCTGGTAAATGGTCTGGAGAACAAGTCTTATGAGAAGCAGCTGAGGGAACTGGAATTGTTTAGCCTGGAGAAAAGGAGGCTGAGGGGAGACCTTATTGCTCTTTACAGCTACCTGAAAGGAGGTTGTAGATAGGAGGGTGCTGGTCTCTTCTCCCAAGTGGCAAGCGATAAGACGAGAGGAAATGGCTTCAAGTTGTGCCTAGGGAGGATAGGTTGGATATTAGGAAACATTTCCTCACCAAAAGGATTATCAGTCACTGGCAGAGGCGGCCCAGAGAGGTGGTTGAGTCACCATCACTGGAGGTATTTAAAAGACAGGTAGACGAGGTGCTCAGGGACACGGTTTAGTAGTGGACAGGTACAGTTGGACTCAGTGATCTCGGAGGTCTTTTCCAGCCAAATGGTTCTATGAAACAGTTCAGCTGCAGTCTTCAGTCCAGAATCTGCCTTGATTGGTGACTGATTGATTAAGCTTCTTATAGTTTGTGTTGAGTACTGGGTTTAGGCATTCTAAGCCATTAATTCTGTAATATCATGTAGAAGAACTACAGTACAGCAGGCTTCAGTTGGATATGTAAGAGAGGTTTTGATGCTTACTACAGGACTATTATAAAAGTATTGCAAATAATATGTTTGGTTAAATTTTTCCAAGATTACTTCATGATTTTTTTTGTTTCATGCTGCCTGTGTTGTTTGGAAAGACCCTAATCTTCAGAAGCGGTTAACAATTAGACTCCCACACCTTGTCCTAAGTTAGATACCTGAAATATTTAAGCACCGCTTGTTTATATCCTGCCAGGAATTGCTTTTTTCGGTTGCATTAATGAGGACAAGTAATACTAATACCTTAAGTATTTGTTCACGAAAGCATCTGTTAACGTAATTGTCTTTTGAGGCATTTTTATTAGGCAGTAAAATAAAAATGAAGTTACTAGCAATATGCTATAGAAACTTTTACAATCTGAAATGCCATTTGTAGCAGTACATTACACAAAATATTGTAAAACAAGTATATTTAATGCACTTATTCCCCCCAAAAAACTCTTGTACACTTCTGAAGAAAGGAAATTACTTGCCTCTTGTGTAAATGATACTGATGTGGTTGCTTTCATTGCTTGTTCCAACATATATTTTTCTTCTGTTTTACATTCATAAATCAAGATGTTTTTAGAACATGTTAACATTTTACTAGGCACTCTGCAGGTTTTAATAAATTGTACTAATTTCTATGAATACTTCAAGTCGCTGTATCAAATACACTCAATAAGAATGCTCTTCTTTATCTTACTTTGGTTATTTTAAACGTGTGGGCTGGAGAGCTTCCATAAATATTATGGAATCCTCAGTGGAAGAAATATCATCACTTTGACAAAATGTCATTGCCTCAATCTCATCTTGACTTTTGTAAACACAGTAAGAAATCAGGGCAGGCAGAAAAGCTCATTAATATCTCTATATTTCTACAGTGTTTTGCTACTGTTTAGTTACCATATGCGTAGTCTCTAAGCCTAGGAACCTCTTCTTCTGAGGTTGCAGGTCAGAGTATAAGCACAGTAGGAATAGTTGGGCGTGGTGACCTAAGAGGTCTTTTCCAACCAAGCGATTCTATGATTCTGTAATTCTTGAAGACAATTTTTATTGTGAATGCAAGTGAAAAAACATAAGAAGTCAAAACCCCTTAGCTAGTCTACCTGCCTGTGGGCATACTTTTACCAGCTCCATCCTGTGGCAGGTAAAAGGTAATTTGCTCCTTTTCATGAAGGAATAAACATGCTTAGTGCTTACTACAAGATACCACATGATAAGAGTGTGCACCTGCATGTTAGCAGAGATGTCAAGAACTGACACCTTCAATTAGCCTGATGAATTTATTCATCTAGCTGCACAAATATGAGGCTACTCAAAAACCTGTAGAAAATACTAAAAATGTAACCACTACTGTTTAAGAGATGTACATGTGAACTATTTTTGTGTGGGATCTTGCACCTCATTTATGCTGTTGAGAAGTGCTAAGCCTACATTTGGTTGTTGAAGCAAATGTAGGATGGGCCCATGTATTTCCCACTGGTACCAAAGTGCTGTGTGAGCTCTTTGTGGCCAGGGTTTTTTGTCTGAAGAATAGGATGCCTGAAGTCTTGTGAAATTTTTACCCTCAAACACCATCTCTTTACTAGTGAGATATTCATAGGTGGAAAGGAGGGACCAGTGTTCACAGCTCTGGTTGGTGCTGTGAAGTTACTGATCTTCCTTAGCTGTATCCAGTGTACTTCACCTCAGTATCTGCAGAATCTGAGTTTTGGAGGTGCTGATTTGAAATGAACAACTGCAAATTATTCTGCAGAAAGACAGACGATGTTTTTCTGAGTGAAAAACTGGAAGCAATTAGAAGCAGTTATGGGTAAGGAAAAATAATTCTCGTGCCCATGACAGCAGGGTACATTACAGAACTTGCAACCTTGTCTTGGGCTGTGACTGTTGATATTAAAACAGGAGTTACAATTGCCATTCTACAAGGTGAAACTGTCTTATGTTAAAAACACCAACATTTAAAATAAATATCTATCAAGCTGTGTAAATACTATATGTCTTAAATACCAAAATATTTCTCTTTTCCAAGAGGAAGAAACTGAACTGTATTGGACTATACATCTAGCAGCTAAGTAACTGGGATAAGTGATTGAGACTCTTGAAAGATAATTTGTGGTCTCTCTAACTTTGTAATTGCATATTAAACAGGAACTCTGTAGGTCAGGCTTTGCTTGAAAGAACCTCTCTGGTTACTGATTTCCAAATTCTCTCCATCTATGGCACCAAGCGCCTGAAGCCTGTCTGTGCAGTTGCTATTTCTTCCCTATACAACGTGCACTGCTCTACATTCACTCCTGTGCCCTGCTACTGTACTGACCTCACTGACTTGAGCTTTCTGGAGCAAGAGCCATTCTGCCTTTTGTGTACAAGAAGGGTTCCATAAATGAACTTGAATTGGGTGGTTTTGTAGGCAGTGTTCATTCATGTTTGGAATTGTGGTATTCTAGATCTGTAACTTTCAGTTTATGGTTATTAACAAAAGTACATTCTGGATTCAAATGCTTTAGGCTTGTTCCTGCCTGACCTGTTAGAAAATTATCTTGAATTGTTGGAAAATCTGCTTAAGCACGTATGACCTCTAATTTAGCTAATTGTCTTGATAAGAATTATCTTGATAAGAAAGTTTCAGATTGTTTTGAGATGCTGATAATTCTGTATTAGTGTTGATTTAAGCACTAGGTCTTCAATTCTTCAGTCAAATCTAGACCTCCTTAGACCTTTGTGGGGCTTATACAGCAGTGAAGGCTGGAGCTTATGCTAAAGAGGAATGTTATAAATATTTGAAGGCCAGCTGAACGTTAGACTCATCTCCTTAGCATTTACTGATGAAATGAGCAGAAAGGGAATGCAGTACTCCTCTAAATATTATGGAGGGTGCATACATTAAAAATACTTGGTATTGAAAAACATTATAAAGTTATCATTAGCATACACACATGCAGATGTTCTACTTAATATCTCTTAATCTCATTTATGTGTGGGAGTATCTTGAACAGTCAAGTAATGAGTAAATTTTTTTCAGGCTTGAGAAAACAAGAAATATTTTGAGTTTGTCTCTAAACATATTCTTTGGTCCCTCTGCTTAACTTTTTCTTCTACGTGAGAATAGCCTAGAAAGGCTTAAGAGGATCATCGTATTGTGTTGGGTTTTTACTAACTTTATAATATTGAAGTCTAGTACTGAATACTATATGGAAATGTATGCAAAAATGTTTTGCTACTTTTCCAGTTAGATTCACCACCTCATAATATCTCATTAGTGCCTTTGGATCCAAAGAAACAAGCACAGTTCCATCCATGACAGAACAAGTCAAACATAAGAGCAGGGACAGAGCACCCCAGCTCCTCAGGAGTCCTGCTTTGAGGGGCACAGTTGTGCAGCTGTGGACTGCATGATGCAGGACAGCTCTTGAGATGATGTAGGGATTCTGCTCCCCTTTAAAATCTTGTTAATGTTATGAACAATTGTGCTTCTAAGTAACAGTGGAAATATGATATTGAGCAATAGTGACCACAGTTGTGGCATGCTCCGGGAAGACCACACTTACTGGTTACTTTTAAAACTCCACAGCTGCTTGTTCAGATGGAGATACCCTGAGACAATGTCCAAGTAGGAGAATCTGTATCATCTTATGATGCAAGACTGGGTTTGGAATATAACCGTTGCTAAAGAACCTGGCCATTAGTGCTCAGCTTCTTAAAAATCTGAGCCTGAACGGACCTGAGGATCCCCCAGAAGTTGGGAGTAGGGGAAATAGCTTTGGTGTGAACTAACTGAGAGATGGAGAGAGATTTTATCTGGGACCTAAGATGGGTGGAATGATGGTGATCAACTAGGGAAGTGCTTCTGTTATGATGGATTTTAAAGACTGTTTTGTGCAACTTTGTAACAAATGTGTCAGCTGAGCAATGGTCCTTTGTGCATTCACTCACTTTCATGTCAGTTGCTTTTTTCCACTGTAAGCCATGTGAGATTCTGCTGCCTCAACTGATACATTAGTAAGTAGTCTAGAACATGGTAACTGGATGATGAGTCTGTGACCTTATGGTCCACTGGACTGTTAAATCCCAATTAGTACCACTGTAGACCTGATGGCTTGTATTAGGGTGATAGAATTTCTTCCTAAAGACTGAACACTGATGGGCTGGACAAACCACGGTGAGAAAATAACATGTAAATTGTCCCTGCAAGTACTGAAAGCTAAGACTTTGTTTCAAGAAGATACTCTGAGAAGGATTATAGAAAGATTAGGGTTATGCTGTAAATTATTTCCATGTGAAAGAGAGGTTGATGTTATAGTATAACAGACACTTAAATCAATAGCATAAAATTATTTTTTCTAGTGTATAGACTCAGCATGAAAGAAGTGGAGAGGAGCTAATGGGTCCTCATCTTCTTTTCCCTTGAGATTATAAACCATATGAAAGAGCATATATGATAAGTGTATAAATAATGTAGCTTAATGCTGCAAAATAATGCATGTATTAAACTGATGAGCTAATTGAACTATATGAAATATTATTAGACGTGAACATTAGATGGTTAAAATCCTTTAAAACTTAATATATGTATCACTTTTCTAAATCATACCAAAAGTTTATACCCTAAAATAATAACAAAAAAATGTATTTTGTAGTTCTGAATCTCTTAAGCTATATTCCTGTGTCTGCGTGCAGAGAAAGTGGGACTTTTAAGACCCACGCAACATGGAATGAACCTCTTTAGATAACAATGCTGCTTTTTTCTAATTCCTTTCTTCCTTTGAAGTTTCAGTTGAAGGACTTTTAGTATTTCAGCCTAATTCTATCAGTCTAAGCTGTCCAAACAGGAGCTGCTTTGTAATGAAAATGGTTTACATTTATATCTGGTTTTTTTCTAGAATATTATTTATTGCAGCCAGAAAAGCTTTGTTAATTCTTTGAATCTACCAGACTTTCAGGGAAATGTAAGTATTGGAGTTTTACTGCCAAAGATACTTCGTGGAAGGCAATTAACAAAATGGTTTATGACAGTGTCAGCAGTCTCAATTTCAGTCATTTGTCCTTTGTTTGGATAGAGGCTTCATCTTCCTGTCTTAATAACCCTACTAAACCGAGAGGAGTAGTCAAAATATAGTGTAAAACAAATACCAGGATTTGGCAGTGGTGGAATTTAGTGCTACAACTGAAAGAATTACCAGATGTAGCAATTATGGTACCTAATTTTTATCTACTGTAACAGAAATAAAGTAATGCAAATGAGGACGGAGTTCCAACAACAGGCACAGGTGAGAATCTCAGTCTCATTTCCCCCTCTTCTGAAACTCTAGTCCCAAGCTTAGTACAGTTACAGGCTTTCTCAGGTTAGCGTTGTGTCAGACAAACTCTTAATGTTTGCCTCTAAAAAGGTGAAGGAAGTGGTAATGTTTATGTTTCTTCTCACTGTATTTGTCCTCAGGTAGTTATTCTGAGTAAAGATTGTGTGTGAAGAATGTCTAATAAGGACTTGACAGCACAAATGATTAGGCTTGGCTTGACTACAGTATTCTGGGGCATTCAGCATCTCCTGAAGCCCCAACAGAGGAAGATTTTGACTGTACTTCTATGGAATGAAACGTGTTTCTCCATTTCCTCCTGTAATTTATTAAAAAGCAGAATGTTCTTCCGAAGTATTTCTGCATTGAGTCTTTCTTCTGTTCCCATGCACAAAGGGCCTGCACATCTTCACTGCTAAGAAGTGGGATATTAAGGTTGAGTAGTCTCTTCTGTGCTTTCCTTAGTGCCCAAAAAGAGCTCAGACAAGGTCTAAAGACAAGGGCTGGGATAATTGCTGACTAACTTCATGGGGATTTTGCAACAATGTGTTCTGAAAATCCCAGGGACAATGTGAGTTCAGTGTATGATTTAAACATTTGCTTTATGACATTTTATTTTTCATTGATAATTTACAACGGTATTTTTCTCCTCATTTTCACTTCTGCCTTCATTGTTCTTCTCAAGGTTGCATGTAACACTTTAAGTTCAAATATGCTATTGCAGCACTAGCGCCAGCAGAATGCTTTGGATAATGTTGCATAGCAACGTAAAATCTAGTTTGTGTCAAATGTGGCATTCTCCTAATGTGAGAGTTTTTTATTCTTTTTCACTTGAACTGCATTGTCATTGATTGGGGTGAAACCACTGGTACGCTAGTACATTTTGAAGATTGTTATAATAGAAGCATAATAGAAGCAATGTTCAGCATCAAAAGTTGTCTGGAGTTTTCATTTTTGTCTTGCAGTAATTTGATGCTCTGTCAGCTATAAGAAACATGAAATAAATGGTGTGTGAAAGGAAGACCGTTTCATTCCTGAACTTTTAAATAGCCCGGAATTATATTATCCTCTTGTGATTACTCTTATTTCATATTTCTCTTGTGTTTACAGTCCATTTTCCGGTGACATAACTGCAAGTGTTATCCATTGATTAACAGGGAATAGAGTTTGGTGAATAGTCTTTTTCTGTTTCAGCAATGATCAAACACCTTAGATTTATAAATTAAGTGTCTTTTCTAGCAATTTCCTGAGCAACCATTACTTCAAATGGATTTTGAAGCAGAGCATTCTCGTGAGGAACATGAATATTTTGGCCATTGCAGGGGAGTACCTGGGCAGGGCTTAGGGGAGTGAATTTAGAGAATTTATGTCAGTTGAGGTACATGCTTAAACTGCCTCTTGAGAACATCCAGCATGTGAAGAATGAAATCAAACTAAGAAGTGAATACTTTACCTGCCAATTATTCTATTATAATCAGGGTGGTTTTATATATATATATATAAGAGTAACTTGCATAGAACATACTAGGTAGCTTGTCTGTGTATGGTTGTATGCGATTTGGTCAAAACAAAGGGAGGGGAATGGTAAAATAAATGGTAAGTGTTTTCGAGAGTCTTGACTTGTGGTCTGACTGTCTCAAATATGTGTTTCCAGTGTCAAACACGTAGCTATTTAACTGTTCAACCGGTGGTGTAGTAGAGCAGCTCCTACAGCTTTACTGCCACTGCACTCAGCAGCATGCTACCTTTGCAGTGTGGGCTTTAACTACCTATGAGAGGTTATAGGAAAAATGGAGCTATTTTAAGAGGTATGCAGAAGGAACACAGACGCACATTTTCCCCAAGAGCTATTTTGAGTAGGTGATGGGAAACAAATTTTGTCATGAGAGTGGTTGGACAGTGCAAGGCGTTGCCCACCAGGAAGGCTGAGGAACCTCTGTCCACAGCAAATTGCAGCTTCCTTGTTTATGATGTTTGGCAACCTGATGCAGCTTGAAAGTTGGCTCCTTCTTTGAAGGTTGCCCTGTTTTGAGCAGGGTGATCTCCCCGCTTTGAGTGCTGGATGACTTCCAGAAGTCCTATCCATCCCAAAGCATTGTGTGATTTTTACTGATCCTCTAAAGAGTATCCATAGTCATGGGCTGGTTTAAATCAGTCTGTAATAAAGCCTGCAGACTCGCATCTTTAGTGTTGTTCTAGGCTAGATAATCTTATTTCAGTTTATCTTTCTAGTATGTGCGGCTCTGTGGTTGCACTGTAGGCATAGTTTTAGTACTTTGGCTTTGCTTTTGCTTTCTGTTCATAGAGTTTTATAAGGACACATAAACATGAATAGATTTCTTTGATAGCAAGCTTTGATATGAAAACAATACATTTCCTCTCTCAACACAGAAAATGTTTAACCAAAATCTTTATCTAAGGCAATTCTTCTGGATGGTTTGTTCCTACTTCTAGCTATATACCATCAGTTCCAGAGCCTGAGGTAAATTCTGTTCTTCTGATTGCTATTAGAATTTCTAGTATCTGGAATTAATGATTATTTTGACCATATAGGTTCATCAGCTCTGAAATATGTAAGTCCCTAACAGAATCTAACACCATGGTTTATGATGCAATATCCAGTTTTCATACCTCAGAATTATGCAAAATGTTTTTATTTGCCTCTCAAACAATGACGTATGCTTCCATGTCTTTGAGGTCTGTAGATGTATCACTCTTTTTTTTTTAATAAAAAGGAGTGGAGATAAAATAATTGTTATCATATATGTATTGTTATCATATTAATAAGTATGTTTGTCTGCATTAGATTTAGTTTTCTACATGCTACAAATATGTTTGTAAAAGTTGTTGTCACTGATGTTCTTCTGATGATAATCAAATGCATTTTTTAATTTAAAGATAACAGGCTGGTGACACTTGGCTGTAAAATTCTGTGTCTGCATTTGTGTTTAATTTTTCTATCGCGCAGTAACTTTTGGACTGACTTTTTTTAAAATTAGCTATAAATGCCTCTGTGCTGCTTTTTGCTTCCTGTGTTTCCATGTATTTACTTAATATGTTTGCCACTAGGCTTTTTCCTCCCTTCTAGAGCTAATTTTAAAAAAAATTTTATTTGGATGATGTATTATTTCAAAGCATTTTGCATACTTTGTGATTTTTATGCCTTTTTGGATCACGAACTGTAGTGATCTGCTTTATATTTGGCTCTCTTAATTTGGTTGAGAAACATTGATTTGAACAAAATCCTAAGTATATTGATGACATTTGTTAGTGCTGTTGCTTTATGAGGGCAATAAATTTAAGAGTGAAAAAAAAATTAAAAAATCGCATCGATTTATAAATCTAGGCAAAAAAATGTAATGAAATACGGGGATTTTTGGTGGGTTTTTTTTTTCCCTTTTTCTTTCTTTTTTTTTTCTTAGAGTTAAGGATAACACTTGAAACAAAAATCCCAGTATTGGAAGACTGGTGACCAAATGGTTTTCTAAAAAAGGAGAGGCAATTAGTGATAACAAATCTTCTATAGGATTTTCTATATACGGAAGCAATGCAAATGGAAGAGGAAATGATTTGGAGGTTTGCAGTACATAACAAAGTTGGTTTAGAACCGTTTCTTTTTTTTGTCTTGCATTAATCAGATTAATTATTATCAAAAGCATTAGTACCAGTATATTAATCTGAAGACAAAGTCTGGGTTTTGATAGAGTTGAGTTAAGGCAGAGAAGTGCCTGCATTTCCTTGTGAGAAGAGCAAAAGTTTTGTTAGCAAATTTCTGTGAAGAGTCTGCGACTCCCTCTTAATCTTGAATTTAATGGTCTTTTGAGTAGTGCCTCAAGAGTGGAATACTCATCTCATTTAGGACGTGTGTCCTTTGTAGAGCAGTGTGCTAAAAGCCGAGACGGAGTCATTGTTACTTTCGGGTTTGGCATGCGATTTGAATATCAACACTGTGCTGTTTACAATTACTTTTTTTTTAATAACTGAGACTTGAAAAGACCTTGTCACAAAACATTTTCTTTAATTGTAGGGGAGGGCTTTTATCTAATAGACTTGCAATATCATTCACAATAGAAGTCTCTTAGTTTCAGATTATTCTTTGTCCAGTGATACATTCCAAAAGGGAAACACATTTGTTTGGGTATAAACAATGAAGAATGGTGTATGGAAAGTGATATGTCCCTATGGACATTTTCTCACTGGAATGTAATTCTGCACGAAATCTCTTAAGAATTGTGTCACTGCTGTACTTGAGGAGTTAACAACAATAACTATTAAAATGAACATATTGCCATCTATTGTTAGGCTGT
This sequence comes from Piaya cayana, assembly GCA_013389865.1. Lineage (NCBI taxonomy): Eukaryota > Metazoa > Chordata > Aves > Cuculiformes > Coccyzidae > Piaya > Piaya cayana. The sequence goes on along the minus strand of WAAB01025603.1, from coordinate 43,287 downwards.
TGTTCCTGTTTTGACCCATTATGCTCTTTAAAAACCATAGATGATTTCTCTTTCTTCAACCTTTATTCTAATATACTGTCTAAATATTTAAATAGTAAGCATATTGATTAAGGTAGTACTGATGTCCATATGAGTCCCATTCGTGATACTTCTATTATTTATGAAAACATATTTGTTAGCCAGACATTTTCATCTCTCCCACCAGGATCTGTTAATTGCTTTATTCCCATTCTTCCACTGATGTAGAAAAGTAAATACATTATCCATGCTTATTACTTGTAAAAAAAAAAAAAGGCCCTATTAAGTTACTGCTCTCTGCATCCCTTTTTGTAGCTATTTCAGGTGTATACTCCAGTTGTTTGTTGCTTTGACCTTGCTCTTTACACAAATGTTCCTTAGACAGTCAAACCTTAACTACATTTCTCAGCAGGGATTTCTCTGTTCATTTTTTATAGCTGATCTTAAGTATGAGACTCCTAACTCTTACTGTTTCTGTTGTTTCTATAGCAACTAGATAGGTGGAGATGCAGCGGCATCGCTTTGCTTCCCAGCTGGTGTTTTGTGTTCTCAGCAAGGAGAGAGTTTGAGGGAAACAGAGAGGGTGTTAATTGGGATGTAACTGTCTCAGAAGTGTAGTTACCTCACCCTTTACAAAGGAGTTAATAATTTTAAGCAGGGCTTGCCAAACTTCCTTGAATACAGTTCTGTCCTCTCAGGACATGATTTACTCTAAGTATGTGTTTAGGGTTTGGTCTCTTAACTGCTCAAACCTTTGTGTTTTCTTCTACCTAAAACCCCATTTTCTTCATCACATGGACAGCGTAAGGCTTTTTTTGGCAAAGACTGGTGCTTCTAACTTGTGTGTGGCCAGAAAATACACAGAATCATGGAATAGTTTGAGTTGGAAGGGACCTTAAAGATCATCCAGTTCCAACCCCCTTGCCATGGGTAGTGACGCCTCTTGCTGAACATGGAAAGTTCTTATCTTTTTAGCAATTCACTTGTGTGGGAAATAAGCAGCAAGATTAGGTGTGTTCTTCTGACTGAAGGAACAGGTTTGAATGAGGACTTGTCACCTCATAGGAAGCTGCCACAATACAAACTGTTGCTGAGACAGCGGTCTGCAGATCAGTGGGGATCCTGCAGGCATCAGGGTGCCATCTCTGAAATGTCTGCCATCTCCATGTTGGTGCCTCAGGAGAAGCACTTGCTCGATTGTTTCACACTATTCCTTTCCTGTTTTCACTCTCTCCCCCTCCCACCCTCAGAAACTCTCTGAGAGATTCATAAGAGCTAATGGATATGTAATCTGGTAAGTTTATAAATCAGCATACTTCTCTGCCAGCTGTCCAAGCACTGTTCTGATCCTTAGTGGATTAAATACTAATACAGCTTTAACATTTCTTCTTAACATTCTGGCTTAGCAGTACGTAAATTGACAAGTTCCTTGCTTCTGTATATTCTAACCTAGTGTATCCTCTGTTTGTATAGAGCCACTAAGTTGCTTTGGGATTTGGGGTGTCTTTCTGAGGCTGAGGGAGCTAGGACTGTACAGCCTCAAGAAGAGGAGGCTCGAGGTGGATCTTACCAATGTATGTACCTACCTGATGAGTGCAAGGGAAGGCAATCTAGACAGACCCTTCTTGGTGCTGTCCAGTGACAGGACAAGAGGCAATGGGCATACATCAAATATACGAAGAAACATTTTTTTGCTGCAAGTGTGCTCAAATACTGGAAGAGGTTTCACAGAGAAGCTGTGGAGTCTCCATCCCTGGAGATATCAAATACCCAACTGGACTCAGGCCTGAACAATCTGCTGTAGTTTACTCTGCTTTGAGCAGAGGGTTGGACTTGACGATCTCTGGGGCCCTCGCCAACCTGAACTGTTCTGCAAATATTGTGTTTTATATCAGCAAATAAAATAGTACTTTCCTGTATGAAGAAGTTGCTGCTCCAAGAACCTTTTGGTATTATAGATAAAATATGAATCTTATGACATGTCTTGTTTTGAGAACCCTGTTGTATCTGCTTTGATTTTAAATGTCATCTCAGTACATCTAGTTTTCACCAGTTTATCACTTACAACATAATTCTTCTATAGAAATCAGCGCCGTAACTAAATTTTAATCAGCTCTGTTCACTTAAATAAATGCATTTTATCATGCTTCAAATGCAATCCTGAATGAAAAAGGTCTGTGAAGTGTGCTTGATGTATACTTGCTTCTCAATCAAGTTTACTAGGCAGGATTTTAGGGAAGAATTCCAACAAGGAATTTTGTCTCTCTTAGGATGATTTTGGCTATGTGATTTCTAACAGAGTAAAGGGTAATTGTGAACTTGCATGCTTCCCTTGCTTCCTGGTTTCTAAATATTCAGAGTGGGATTGTTCTGTTTTTCAGAATATTCAGTTTGGGATAATACATAAATGTAAACCCAGAGTTTGACCAGTTGCCTTGAAGTTTTTACGTATCATTAAATATTAGCTAAAAGCAAGCATAATTTTTCTTTCCTAGATCTGCTGTGCTTTGTCAAGATCAATTAAAATAGCTATAGCATTCTTCAAGAAGGGATTGCATATTCACTTTTGAAAGGTTCCAGAAATATGTTGGAGAGTGAGAAGTTGGTGTAGAGGATGGTGTAGAGGTTAAAAAAGGAGTAAAAGAGGCAACAGCATCTGGAGCAGAGTTGGGAGATGAGGCTGTGGCTGGAGCCAGGGAAGAAGCAGTGAGGGTGACGTGGGAAGGGAGACCAGCTTCATGAGGGGATGGAGAAAGAATAAGTCAAGTAGTGCTTTTTTCTTGTGATTTTTAGCCAAATTATAATAGTAACCTTAGCTTAAGTGTCTCGTTTCAGGTTAATAGTGGCAAGTGTTAGGAACTGAGAAATTAGGTGAGATTCTGATGTTGGCTTTCTGGACATCACTTTCAGAATCCTGCTCAAGCAGACCTCTTCAGGCATTAGAGATTTTAAACATGATTAATCTTCAGATAAACATTACAGAAATTCCGCTTTGTAACTTTGTTATGCATCTCTTCATTCAAATCTTTTAATGATTTCAATCTTGTTTACTTCTTTACAATAGGGGAAAAGCTTCCAAGGAATGACTATTGATGTCGGAGGGAATCTAGATCCTAATTGCAGAACAATTGCTGTGATATCATGTGCGGTTTTATATGGTGTTCACAAGTGGCTGGGTACAAACAACTGCAGATTGCATAAAATGCCTGTGAAGGTTTTGTTCTACTTATAAAGCTGCTGTCCACACTATCAAAACCTTGTGGATGTAGCTTTCTGTGTGTACTCCTGTTTTTAGTGAATTCACATAGCATGAAATAAATTTGCTTTGTTGAAAAAAAAGCTTTGCCAATGTGGCTTTTATTATTCATACAATAAAAACAAGCACAACTCTAAAAATGCAGTTATGTATGATGTTAACAAAAGCAACTCTCATCTATACATTTGCATACCAAGGTTTGTCATCATTTTCGTAAGTTGTACTAGCAAAAGTAGTTCTTGCTGGATTATTGATGTGTAGCATAAATGTTAGGCTGGTATAAAATTTTTCTTTACAAGAATATCTCACTGATGAACATGATAATTCTGGTAAAAATGGAAATGCAAATTTAATTAAAGACTGCATTTCTTACTGTGAAATGTCAAAGTACTTTACCGGTTTTTAATTGTGAAATTGTTGACTAAAGATAAAAGCTAAATGTCTGCTAAACATAAAGGTATGCTAATTTTAGACTTGTAAGGGTATTTAAAATGTGTTAATTATAAAATAAGTGTACATATTTTGATTATTCTCAAAGATAATAATCAAAGGCTTGTCAACACGATATTCTGCTTTTGTTTTCCAGAAACCAGCAAACATTCTGGTAATGGGTGAGGGTCCAGAAAGAGGAAGAGTCAAAATAGGTAAACATTTTCAGAAAATTTCATTCAACAGCTAAGGAATTATTTTTTAGTGAGTTTACAAGCTTAAGAGATTCCAAACATATTATTAGACATTTATAAAACTTGCCAAGGATATGTGGTGAGATAAAAGCATCTGTAAGAAACAAGAAATTAATAAGCACATAGAATAGTGGCTGTGGCCAGGATTCTTTTGACTTCTGCTATGATTAGTTAGCATAATAGTGTTACTTATAAATTGTATGTGTTCTTAATTATTTTTATCTAAATAATATTCATACCCATGTGCGTAGATCTCTAAAGATTTGCTATGCCAAAGCTGATTCAGCATCAATGTGACTGTGATGGTCTTTATCCAAAGTTGTATTATCTGTGCTGATCATAAACATTAGTCAAGTGGATATAAACTCGTTTTAATAAAGTATGTGACAATGATCAAGGGAGAAGTAATATACTGGAACCTCTTCTATTCATTGGCTTTTGCTGTATTTGAAAATGTTTACCTAACCATTTTTTTATTCACATGCATGTATTAGTATGAATAACTGCGAGAAAATTATACTTGGCATTTCATAACTTTAGAAGAGGAAAAATTTAGGTGAAGTTGTTTAACAGTTAAGTTTCAGACCTGGATTAAAATGTGTGGGTTTGAATATGCACCTAGATTTATACTTTCCCATCTAGCATTTCTTAATGTTATTTATGAGGTTGTTTCTAGACAGAATTTTTGAATTTTATAAAAGGAATATTTACATTTAAAGTGCACCTTTTTAACAGTGAATGCTCACCAATTTCATTAATTGCCAGTTAAACCTTTTTCCTGATTTTGGAGTTAATTCTTCCAAATCAAATAGGATGCATACTTTGAAGAATGGTGCAAAACAATCTAGACTGCTGTCATTTTGGTTTTACAGTTTTGGTAAAGATATAGTAGTCACAAGAGCTCATGGTTTTGTAAATGTATATAAAAATAAAAGTAAAAAACGTACATTAGAGACCTACTACTACTGACTTTAACTAGGTTTCTGTTACAGTTCAGTTTAAATAAACAGGCACCTGTGTTATGTGAGGTTTTAAATGATGAAAATGCTTAAGAAGTCAAATGTCATCCTTCATAGTCTTATAAATTAAGTAAATGGGATTTAGATAAATTTGGCCCAGTATTATTATGAGTAACTTGTTGCTTTCCTAGAAACTTTGATTTATAAGTTTTAATGTTTTTGAGCTTTTGTTATAATAGCTTTTTGGAAATTTTATTTAATTCTGATTTTTTTGCATTACAATTTTAAATGCTGGTTTTTCCTTCTTTCTTCCATCCTCTCCTTCCCCCTCTAGCCGATATGGGTTTTGCAAGATTATTCAACTCACCTTTGAAGCCATTGGCCGACCTGGATCCAGTTGTAGTGACATTCTGGTATAGAGCTCCAGAGCTGTTACTCGGAGCCAGACATTACACGAAGGCCATTGGTAAGTTCTGTGTAAGAAAGAGATTAACCTTTAAGTTCTGTGAAGGAGGGAAGCCTTGCAGTAGATATTATGGTCAAGTGACCAGATAGGTTTTTTTCCCTGAAGTAGCAGCAGATTTCCTTAGAAGATTAATCCAGATTGAAACTTCGAGGTCTGTGTTTTTACTTTTCAATATGAGTTAAGGGTAATGTTAGACTTTTTAAGGGTGTTACTTATTTTGGATTTTTTAAAATAAAAATATTCTTTGTGTTGGTTTATATGATTTTCTGATATGGGCCCAGAAATCTCGTAAATATTCAAAAGGCAAAGATCTATGTCTGTTAAAGTAGTGTAGTTCTAGGATGCCTCATGTCCAGATGCCCCTGTGAAGCATGTTGTTCAATAAGGAGAGTAGTTTTCTACATTGTCTATGGTCTACAGATTGATTGTTCCTCTCCTGTTTATTCTCCATGATGCTGTGGAGTTTGTTCGCGTCCTCTTACAGTTCTTGTCATTGGTGACTTAGTGCCCCAACCAGGGTCTCCCACGATGATGACAGTGTCACCCTGCAGTGTGAGTCCTGGGTGGCAGCACCTTCCCTCTGATTGATGCTCCTTCCCCCCATGGTTATGGCACAGTCCCATGTTCTCCAAAGTGGACTTCTTAGAGTCTGCTTCACTTCTCCCACTATGCAGAGTGGGATGCTAACATCAGTCTCTTTGCTTCACTTTGTGGTGGGTCAAAACTGTTGCTGGAAGCATTTAAAGAAAATATCATCAGGATTACCTTAAATAACTGTAAATTAGATGCTTAAACTGCCCTAACTATGTTGATTTTGTGCAACATGGATGAGAGTGCGCCAGATTCGTGGGAGAACTGCATGTGTGGTAGTGGGAAGTTACCTTAGCTGACAGTTCCCTGGTTTTGATAGATAGCATATTGTTTGCAGATTTAGGTGAGTGATATGTAGCACTATCTCAGGATATCTCTTTGGAAAATGAATTAGCACGATGCCATTGTTTTTTTTTTTTAATTATGTCATAAATTACTTGGTTCTTGCCTTGAGGGTTCTGTAGTCTACAGACAAGGAGTCCCTGTGAAACTTCAGAGGGTGTTGCTGCTTCAGAGAGATCTGGTTTTGCTAGTAGTTTATTATTTCTGAGGCTTTTATTTCCTGTATCAGACCCACACCAGTAAATCCTCAGGAGGGGCATGAATGGGTCATGTAGTATCTATGCTGAAGGCACTCAAAACAGGGCAGCAAAGTGAAAACTGCAGAAATGAAAACAAGGAAAATTGCAGAGTCAGGTTTGTAGGCTGATGGAAGGACCAGAGGTGCATGCAACTGAAGAGAAGAGAATAAAAGGTACATGGAGGTGATGTGTGTGCAGTTTTAAGGCAAAGGGAAGAAGTGAGAAGTAAAATGACAGTGTTGATGTTCAGGCACTTTGAGTCCAGGCTTGTATTTTGCTTCTAGCATTATGTGCACTTAAAAAAAGGCAATCCTAATGAGCTAAACATGCTAGCGAGAGCTTAACTTGAATGCTAATGTTTTTGGCAACTCTTAAAGTACACTCTTAAATCTCTGTGCAAGAAATAGGATTTTAACATCACCTTATATTACATAATTCTCAGGAGCCCTAATATATCATGTTTAGTAATAATGCATAAATTACATAAGATTCTCACTTAACTGATGTTTATTTGGAAATAATCATTTAGAAGAAGGGTGATTGGATATAGCAATTTATGAAAAAGGAAATGACAAGCTGTTTGGTATAACTGCTTTTTTTTTGTAGGTACTTTCTTATGCCTTTTTAATAATACATAATTCTGTATAACTGCTAAATATCAGTAAAATCAGGCTAGATGCAATGTCACGCCAGCTTTAGTCTATTCTCTTCTATTTAGTCATTGTGAAAAATACTTTTGTTTGAATTTACTAGGAATGCGTTGTCATCAGTTCTCTGCTGCAACAGATTTTATTTTGTCCAGTGGTTGCTTCAAATGTTTGCTTAGGTTTTTACTGGCTTAGTTTTGATTTTATTTTTTTTAAATGTATTTTCTACATTCTGCATGTAATAGTCGGTTCATTATCTTAACTTCACATATAATGTTAATTAGCAGCAGTGTATTCATAATATCCTGGATATGGTCTGTTGTAGTGTCCAGTTTGGTTTTGTTCTTGTAATAAAGGCTTTGGGTATGCTTGCTTGAATATAAATAGTTCTCATACGAGATCAAAGAATGAAATTTGAATCTAAATTTTGTCTTGATTTTTGTCTTTTTTTTTTCTGGACCTCATCTTAGTTACATTTTGTGGGTTCAGCTTTGGGGAAAACTTGGACTAAATACAGTCTGTCTGGAAAGATCGATGTATTACACAAAACTATATATAAGCATATTTTATTATTTTAGCGGTAGTTTTTCAGTGACTTTTCTACTTTATTTAATTTGTCCCTTCATACCAATGAAATGTTCTACTTTTTATTTGCTTGCAGAACCAATAGTAGTTCATCATGTGTAAAACATCATGATTTAAAGGGAGACAGGAGTCAGGAAAATGCTGTTGCTGAAAACCAGAAATAGCTTTTGCTTTCTGCATGTTAAAAGGATAGTAAAAAACCCATGTTAGGGTTTCATGGGAATAATATTTAGTTTCCTGAACTGTGAATGTTTATAATCTTAGCCCTACTTGTTAATAAAGTTTCCTGTATAATCTGCTACTGTATTTACAAGCAACTAACTTACCAGATGAGTGCAAGTTGGGAAGGTGGTGGTGTAGAAGCCAAAGGTCACTTTCTATTCTGTTACCACAATATAAATCTGCACTAAATTTTTTGTAGCCTGTGGAAGTTAGTCTCCATTTCAAACAGTATAATTTCAAAGCAGAATCTGTTCCCATGTGTTCATCAGATCCTAGCACTCTAGCAAAGAAGCAAGACATGCAAATAAAAGTAATTTGAACAAGCTTGAGGTGAAACCAAGTAACTGGGAAAATGTAAAATGCTTGTGATTATGGAAACCTTTATAAAATGACTGAATTTCTAGAAAGTCTCCAGCACAGCAGAAAACGCCTTTATACTCCAAATACTTAAAAAACAAGGTTGAATTAAGTGGCATGGTACAGGGCTGCTTTCTTTGATAGGCAAGGACTTCTGTGCTATAATTTTAAGGAGAGTAAAGGAAATGAATGTGAATAAATGAAGGAAAAGGTAATCTGGCTTTCAGCTTGAAAGAAGACTTTAATCAGATTTTGGTTTTTTAGCGCACTCTGCGAACATTGAAATAGGAAAGAATGTTTGAATGTTTCAGGAAGCAAAGTAAGGAGTACCTTTTCATTACAGGTTTTTAAGAAAGCATGTGGCAGTCTCTACTATGATTCATTATGGGGGACCTTGTAGCATAACTTGTAGCATAACTAAGACTTGTCTTTTATCAAGTTGCAACTTGAATAGGTAGTGTTATCAAACAACATGTTATCTTCTCTCTCTTTACCATTTGCCTTAATTACAGAAACAGTGTATTTAATAAATGGCATCAGATGGCTTTATAGTATTTTAGATGGTTTGGATTTTCTTCATAAGGATTCTTTAGCATGATCATATGAGGTCAGAAGCAAGACTGAAACTCTGTCCTGCACCAAAAAAAGGATGGGATTTATTTATTGTGAAAAAAATAAAGCTGAGAATCTGAGATCTCTCTATTGCATAGTTACCTTTCCTTATTTGTCTAGATTATCAGTCAACAGGAATGTCAGAAATGGCAGTGTGGCAACTTCATTTACCAGCCTGAACAAGATGTAGGTATTGGCAATTTGTAATTTAAAGCTTGAGCAGTGCACTGTCACCCTTATTCTATTTCCAGACTAACATATGGTTGTGGAAGCTGGAAGTGTGTGAAAGGTATAAGCAGATATCCAAATGCCTTTGAAAGCAAATGTCACAGGAAAATATTAGGTGTATCAAAAGGAATGAATTTATAATGAATGCTGAAATCTGTCAGAGTTTCAACAACTCCATTTAACTTTATACAGGAAAAAAAGAGGTGGAAATATCTGGGGTATATTATGGAGGATTCAGGATGGAAATATGTGCATATGTGTTCCATATTTCCTATGCAGTGAGTCCCACACATTCCAAGTGCATCAGATGTCCTTACTGTGCACGCACAGATTGTTGGCATGCTGGCTGGGCTGTGAGGCCTCTGGAAGTCTTGGACGGGTGCCTAAAGCTCTTCTGGTCTCTTGTTTTTTGAGAACTGTGGGAAGGAGTTAAAATAGGACCAGTCTAGGAAATCTGGTAAACCAGATGTTACAAATAGGGCCAACCAGAAAACTGAAAAGTCCTTAGGAAAAATGCACAGAGGAGGTTCCCCAGATGAGGTCTGTGGTGCCATGGAGAGTGAGGGGACTGCTTTCAAACATCCATGAGAGTTAAGAAGAGCAGATCTATAGTCAGGCAGCTTCCGTTTGCTGCATAGGGGTCCACATTCCTGATTGTTAAAAGTTTTCATTTGAGGGGAAGAGTTGTGGAGAAATTAGAAAAGTGAAGTGTGGAAGTTCGGGAAGTATTCACTTACGCACTCTGAAAATCAAAAATCAGGCTGCACCAGGAAGGGAGCCTTGTTCATGCCCTAGGCAATGTTATACGACATGAGAAGTAATTTGATTCAGGTGATGTTTTGGGGTAAACTTACTTGAGTGTGTGGTAAACTTTCTTCATTTTGATTATCACAGTTGTTCTCTTGCTTTTTCTGAGAGGCAAAATATTTGTAATACCAAGGATTAATTGTTGCTCTCTTATCTAGTTATTGCAGGTGCTGGGTGATTTACTGCTGCTTTTTCCTCTTATTTGACAGGGATCTTTAAAACACTATACATATGTCTTTTTTTAAGAAGAAAAGCATTTGCTGTGCTCCACAGTCACTTGAGAAATCTAAAGTTTTAGAAAGGATTATTAGGTCACTTCAATAGAATGTTATAAAGCTGCATAATTAGTATTTTGCAAAACCTGGGATGCTGACAGCAGCTCAAGGACTATCACCCACAGGATCGTTATACACTTTGACACATCAACTGTTTTGAGATCTACCACACCAGTTCCTGCCTTCTTCTGACTGCTCTCTTGCTCTTGCTTCTCAAATATATTGATTTCTATAAATTAGCTGGTAGAGCTAGTAGCCCTTGTCAACTCTGAAGAGTCCAAGAGGTGCATTTGAGTGTATACTAGCTTAATAGTCAGGAAAACGAGAGCAGTACAATGGGTCAGATCTGCTGTTGCAAAACTAGCGGAGGTTCCCTAATGTAGGATGGACTGCGATGTTTTATGTCGTACAATGGTAAGTTTGGTCTCGGGAGACTTGGATTTAAATACTGACTCAGTCCCAAGTGTTGCATGAAGGTTACAGCATGTCACTTAATCCATCCTATGACTTGTTTCATTATTTATAAAGTGGGAATGTTACTTAATAGTATTGTCCTGAAGATAAAATCAGTTAATGATAGGATAGAGCTACAGTACAAGTGTGTTATGAATTATTTTTGTTAACTCAGTGGTTTAATCTGTCTGAGAACCTGGGGTGTCACTTAACATCTGCGGTTTGTGTGAGAAATATGCACGTTCTGGACATTAAAAAAGAAAAGGTAAACAAATGCACTAATCTTCAATCACAGTTGTAATCTGCTAATTGTCTTGATTTAGATTGCTCTGTAAATTGACCTATAAACTTCCACTTGTGGTCACCCAGCATTTTTTTCATATGTTCTTGAGTCTTTCCGCTTGCAAAACATATGAAGGGAAGAACCAGGAGCTTTTGCGTTTTTATTCAGTGTTTTAGCAGATTTGCTATTGTGTGATGATTAATACAACTTAACTGTACATGAATTATTTTAAAGGAGGAAAAATAAAATAGCATAAAACCACTGAGAACGCAGAATATACTCTACAGAAATAGCTTTGTGATTAAAATCCACTTTGAACAAAAGGTACCTTCAGAAATCTCTCTTGCTTAGCCCCATATGCATCAAAAATTGTCAGTGATCTGTGGGTCAAACCCTGCTGCTAGTAGTCTGTTCCACATCTTCTTCCTTCTATTTTGTTTTGTTTTGTTGTTTTCCTCAGAGTATCAGTTCTGTGTTCTTTCCAAACATTGGCAGCTTTAGAGCCTCTTGCACAAGCAGGCTTTTCCTTCTCTAATAGCTCACTAACTTTGTCCTTGATCAGGAAATGAGCTTTGTGGCAGCAGGGTTAATTCTGTAACCTCCAGAGTAACCTATGCTGTGAGGTCAGCTAAAAAAAAAAATTAACTAAGAGAGGAGTTCTTGTAATGTTTGTCATACCCCAGAGCAAATATTGGATCCTGTTGTGGCAATGGAATATGAATGTCCACATGAGAAAGCAAGATGCAGCATTTGGAGAAGGTTAGGAGATGAATTTTTCCCACTCTCTCTTATTCAATTCCACTCTGTACATTTCAGTTGTGTTATATTGTGACACTGGCATATACTGCAAATACATTGTTGCTTTTATATATGAGCAGGAAAATGGTTTTGTGCAGAGTTGAGCTTGCATCTTAGATATATTTGATTTGGATTTATTTTTTTAAGACTTTCTTTACAAAGCAATGGACTAAAGGCCATTTTTTTTATTTCCTTAAATGAAACATGAAGTTGTCATTTAAAGATCCAAACAGTGATCTGTTATAAAACCCGTTTCCATACACACTTCAGCCTAGCTAGCTAGTGCAGTAGTGAAGTCTTTGTATGCTGCATTTACTACCTTATCTAAAGTGTTCACTCACAAATGCTGGGTTTGGTTCAAAACAAGTACATCATAACCAGTATACATCATAACAAGATGCATACTTGCAGTGCAGAGGAATTTTTTTAGCTAATCCATCAGTTTGATCTTCAGGCAATTATTTCAGCAATATCAACTGATGCTTTCAACACTCCGGCACTGATTCAGTAGAATGACTTGTTCTCAGGAAAGGTGGGATTGCTTCACAAGTAGGTTTCTTGGCAATAGCTACGGAACAGCAGAATTGCATTTCGCAGCGGTTTATTTCATTGCCTGTCCAACAAATTTGCTTATAATTATGTAGGAGTTACTCTCAGTGTCTTATTAGGAGTATCTGTAAGGCTGAACCCCTTCGTAACAGAACTGTTAAGATATTGTAAAGCACCCTGTTTACAGGGACAAATAAATCTCTCTGTGCAAGGAGGCAAGATTTCTTCACATGCATTCATCTCTCTTGACTGAAATAAGGTAGGCATCAAAAGCTTTAATAACTCCCAGATAAGACTGTCATAGCTTGTGAATTGGAAAAGGCCAGGAAAGTACTCTTCACACATGTTCCTTGTTATAACTTAATCTACCACATAGCAGGCCTTTTGCTCAACTTATATTAGCTCTTAAGGTGTTGACATGTTGGACTTACTAAAAAGTTGTAAGAGTTAATGACACAAGCCAAGTGAGAGCGCACAACAGCTTATAAGCTCTTCCCTCTTCATTTAGCATGGAGTTAACCTTCAGAGAGCTCCATTATGTACAGAAAAGCTTTTTTTTTGAAAAAATATTCTACATTTAAGTGAAAAAGTGTATTTCCCTTTCAGAGAATATGTACTGCTCACTACTCATTTGCTACAGTTTATAAGAGCACAAAAAATGGGAACAATTATCTAAAATGCTGTGTGATTTGTACAGTATAGATTGTATGATATTGGACACTTACCTACAGTGGTAGAATAAGACAGGGTGGTGAGTGAGGGAATGGATGAGTAGAGGGGAAGTTAATGAGAGGGGATCACAGTTAGTAATCAAGAGTTCCTGGCTTCCCAATCCTATGATCAGGTGATGCCATCGACCTTTTTTTTTTATTTTTAATACGATAGAGTGAAAATGCAAAGCTGTGGATTCCCTGAAAATCTTTGTAAATACTGGTTTACCAAATGGCAAAATATCTTGCCTGTTCTCAATTCTTTAATCATTACAGGAGGAAGTTGTAACAACATCTATATTAGACCTGCCTAATACTTCGCAGTATAAAAGAGGCTCGTGACCTTTGCAATGAGAAGCCTGTGTACTTCCTTTGCTTGCTGCAGTTGTTTGATATTTGGTAGAGGAAAGTAACCCAGAGGCTACAGAGCTGGGTTTTTTTGTCATTCATTATGTTCCTTGTGCTTTTGATGAGTTGTCCCTGAAAGAACATTTTTCTTTTTACTTTTGTTTCTGTGAAAAGCTTTGGCAGCCTGCCAGAGTACCCCTTGGACCTTCTGAAGTATAAACACTGCTGTTGCCGCAATAAAAATAGCAAGACATGCTTTACTGCATCTTGGAGGTACTGTAGTTAGCATAAAATAATAGACATCCACTGTCTCTAATGCATCTGAGGGCTTAGGATTAAGGGGAAAGCAAGGCTGTAACACATATTCCTTGCCAGAACTTGGCGTTTGTCCCAGTGACCTAATTCCATGCCCTGAAGCAGCATCTGAGGCTGAAGCCCACCCTACGTTGTTGAAGAAGAACCAAGAGAAGAGAAGTGGAACCACCACTCTGTTCTGCACTCATGCAGCCATTACTCCATGCTCTCTCTCAAGGATGTTAGCCTGCTTTACTGCTAGATAATGTCATTAATCTGCAGTTCTTGCAGTCATAGCCTTGGAGACATAACTGAAGACTTGAGGACTTGATGAAAATGTGGTATATAGGATTTTGGGAGGTGAGAGGGAGTATTTGACAAGACAGGCACTGAAAATCCTTACAAAAGCAGTGCAGTGTTGGTAAAAGTTGAATTCTTGTGCTCTNAGAACTTGGCGTTTGTCCCAGTGACCTAATTCCATGCCCTGAAGCAGCATCTGAGGCTGAAGCCCACCCTACGTTGTTGAAGAAGAACCAAGAGAAGAGAAGTGGAACCACCACTCTGTTCTGCACTCATGCAGCCATTACTCCATGCTCTCTCTCAAGGATGTTAGCCTGCTTTACTGCTAGATAATGTCATTAATCTGCAGTTCTTGCAGTCATAGCCTTGGAGACATAACTGAAGACTTGAGGACTTGATGATGAAAATGTGGTATGTAGGATTTTGGGAGGTGAGAGGGAGTATTTGACAAGACAGGCACTGAAAATCCTTACAAAAACAGTGCAGTGTTGGTAAAAGTTGAATTCTTGTGCTCTTATGGTACAATTGTGGATAAGATTTCATTTTCCCTGCCTTGAGTCTTCCTGTCTCCTTCAGTACATAGGCTGCACAAGGAAAATACAAGATTTCATATAGAACTATAAATGTGGAATTTCAAGATTTTCAGGTATGAAGTTCTGAAAATTAAAGATTTAAGTTCTTAACCAGGTTTCTTTATTAGCAGTCATATTTTTGCTGCATGAGAGGACTACTAGGGCCTCTGGTGCTGTTTCTACTCCCTGTATTAAATCTATTGTACTTGTGTGGTAAAGCTTACCACAGTAATTTCAGTGTAATATTGCAAGCTAGATAATTTGTCTAATGCACAGAAGTAGTCTGAAACCATATGATCTAGTATCTTCATTTAATTCTGATATACTGAGGAACAGAAACTTAAGTGGTAAAATAAATATTTTGACAACCTAAAATAACTCTGTTGAGAGCGAATAAAGAAATCTGCACCCACTAAAGCCCTGTAGAAAAATACAGATGATTTTGGTCAGCTCAGAATTTCAGTCCAAGTGCTGCAAAATTTTTAAGGGGTAGTAATTGAAACTAAATAAGTTCTTAGTACAAGCATGAGAAAAGCGCTAAGTTTGAAAGGGTGCAGTGGAGGCATACAGGTAAAAAAAAGTGAGAGGATAGTAGATTTCATGACTAATTGGAATTAATATGGTTTTGTCTTTATAAGTTTTAAATTATCTTGAGTCTACATGCTTTATTTCAAGAGTGCATTATCATTATAATTATCAGTGCTAGGTCCAGCCCTGTTCAATGTCTTCATCAATGACCTGGATGAAGGCATTGAGTGCACCCTTAACAAGTTTGCAGATGACACTAAGTTGGGTGGAAGTGTCGATCTGCTGGAAGGTAGGGAGGCTCTGCAAAGGGATCTGAACAGGCTGGACCGCTGGGCTGAGACTAATGGCATGAGGTTTAACATGGCCAAATGCCGGGTCCTGCACTTGGGGCACAACAACCCTATGCAGAGCTACAGACTGGGAGAAGTCTGTCTGGAGAGCTGCCAGGAGGAGAGGGACCTGGGGGTGTTGGTTGACAGC
>WAAB01025603.1:0-27532 GCA_013389865.1 Piaya cayana | reverse complement strand
GCCTTCCCTGGAGGTGTTTAAGGCAAGAGTAGACGAGTTCCTGAGGGACCTGGTTTAGTGTTTGGTAGGAATGGTTGGACTCGATGATCTGATGGGTCTCTTCCAACCTGGTGATTCTATGATTCTATTCTGTGATTACTCTTAGATGCTCTTTGGCTGGCTGTGAGCATCCTTCAGATTACTGAGAAGTATTCTTTCTGTCTGCAGAATGTTCATCCTTGTGGCTTTACGGTGTAAGCTTCTGTTCTTCAGTTAACTTCCATTGAGATGCTGTTTATTGAAGACTGGTAAACATTGTTTAACTTTCCAATGAGTGATAGCAAATTTCTGACCCTTAGCCCACGGACACTGTTTTTTGCTTCCTCTGGAAAAGCCAGTCACATGTAAATGTTGGACCCCATTCTCAGTTCTTCATAGCAAGTGTCAAGTTTAAAAGACTGGTAACCACTTCTTCCTTGCCCTTTCCTTCTACTGACTAAAGTTGAAATGAAGCACATAAAAATCGAGACTTTAATGTGTCAAAAGGAAGACCTTTGCCTTACGTCTGTGTGATAGTAACAGATGTGTTTTAGTCACCTTATCAGACCAAAGAAATAAGAAATACCCATTTTAAGTTGTATTATTATTTTATATCTAATTGCTAGATATTTAAATCCAGTGTAAAAATTAATAAACTCTTTGCTCCCAGGCCACTGCGTGTAAAGATTCCAGGAGAGTTTAGAATTTGCTGCTGTGCTCAGCTTAAGAAGCAAGATTTTCTTATTAACAGGTTATACCTTTTCATTAGATTTGTTGATATTTACTTGGAAAGCTTCAGGTTGTTTGTGCAGCCACCTTTCAGGTTTCAAGTATGTTGGTGTATTTACTGCCCTTGATTTGATTTGCACCAGGGAAGGTTTAGATTTGCTATTAGGAAAAATTACTTAACAAAAAGGGTCGTCAAGCATTGGAACAGGGTGTCCAGGGAAATGGTTGAGTTTGTCATTCCTGGAGGTATTTAAGACACACGTAGATTTGGCACTTAGGGGCATGGTTTAGTGATGCTCTTGGCAGCGTTAGGTTTATGGTTGGACTTTATGATCTTAAAAGACTTTTATAACGTAAACGATTCCGTAATTTATGATTTGCAAGATTTGGTCAATCTTACACAAACTTTGTAGCTCTTCATAGGTGATGTGAATTGCCTTGTTTGGGCTAAGGCAGTGCTAACTACATTTTGGCTACCCTACTTGTTGCTTTAGCCCTTGGTGGACATAGAGAAGCTGTGTTCTGTTGCCCCTCCGCTGTTTGCTTCCTTTACCAGTGTTCAGGTGTGTCCTAGAGTTTAGACTTAGTGTTGAAACCAAAACAGGAAAAAACAAGTTTGTTGAAGTACTGGTAGACCGGACTCGCTCTTTATGAATTCCAGTGATCAGTTACAGCTAAATAGATGTTTTTTCCATTCTTAATTTACTTTTGTTAACATAATTTTATTAAATAATTAAATGAGACTGAGAGCTTGTTTATGTATTTCATTTCTTGGATATAATTAAGAGATGGAGTATTTAATCTTGGACTTTGCATTGTCTTCAGTGAAACATTGTACTTTATATGCATGGGAAAAGATGTTTGGGAATCAAGGCTATTGCTCAATTAATTGTCTTATTGTCTTAAACTGTCATAATAGTCTTAGAGTCAAAATGTTGGAACAAATACAGAAATTATATTATTGTGCCATAGAAAGGAAAGAGTACATGAGTGTCTGTTTAATCAGCCCTATCATTGAAACAGCCATGTCTGCATCTTTTGTACTTGCTCCTTGGCTACAGCAGTGAAGTAGAGCAGGATACGCAGTATTTTCTCAGTTTTAGTCACTGACCTATAAAGCTATTAGAGTCACAGGTTTTAAAACTGGAACATGGACAAATATTCTAGTAGTATGTGCAGCCAGGCATGTATATGGAAAGTCTTTTTAACAATCACGAGTGACCATCTTTAAAAGGCTATTTTTTCCTTTTATAAAATTTTCAAAAAAATGTATAACTTGAGATACATTGTTACAGTGGAAGGACATTTCAGTGGTGAATAGATTTGAGTGGGACCTGAGCGAGCTGTTCATGGAGGAGTCTAGAGAAAGAACTATGCTATGAAGACCTTCTTTGCCACCCCTCTTTCCAGAACCAGGGAGAAGAACTGGCTTGCATTCAGGTTCAAAGTGAAGAAGGAAAAGGGAAGTCTGCAAGTTTGGAGGGCAAATTGAAAAACAACTTGTGTGTCTGTACATGTACCAACCAAAAAAGCAAACAGTACAAACCTTTTATCATGTATCGTTCCTGGAAGCTAAGTATAGGAAAGAGGACCAGCCTTATAGGAATGGTTGTATTACTCTGGTATGCTTATTAGGATCCTCCAGAGACATCAGATGGGAAAACATTTAGTATCCAGTGCAACCTTGTAGGACCGGTATGGCCCCATTTTCAGTGCTTCTGGTTCATAGAAAGTTAAAATGGATACTGTCTGTAGTTTGCCTCTTATTTTTGACAGTTACTTTTACACATAAATTTTATTTATAATTAAATTGTTACTCAGCAGTATAAGAAGTTCCTGTTGTGCTAGAGGCACTGTAGCTGAAAAATACAGGGTTTGTGGTTTAAAATTTACATACCTACTTCTGAGGGTTAGTACTTCTTATTTGGAGTAGCTGTGATAATCATTTATTTTTTTTAGGGACCTAAAGGGTTGAACCCCAACACTATGAACAACTAGAGAATAGAAGGACTGATCAGAGCTAAAATCATCTCATGCTTGACTTGTCCGAGACTGCTATCCCACAGAAAACAAAACACTAGCTTGGGAGTTACAAATGTTTATTCAGATGTAACTTCCAGTTGGTACAGTGTCTGTCTTTCTGAGTTCTCCAAGGGTTTAAAATGTCCTCTCTATATTAATCGTGGTGTCAGGAACTGGGAACGGGTTGCCACAGTGGGTCTACTCTCACACAGTTCAGCTCGTGAAGCAGAAATAGAATTTTGAAGTTTGCTGTGCCACATCAGGGAGATTTCCCAGTTCAGCCTTGCTATAAACAAGAATACTAGTTTTTTTTTCTTTAAAAAGAGGACAGTCTGGACAGAGCAGTAATGAGTGGAAGAATAAGCAGTGGCCCAACCTCTCTCTCAGTGTGTGATGGGCATTTAGGACTGCAAAAAGCCATGAAAACCAGGAGGGCTACAACTTCATTCCAAAAGGATTTGCTATCTAGTGTGAAAATAATTGAACAGATACTGTTAAATGAAGATCTGTGTCTTCAAATAAGTAGTAATTTACATTCTGGAGTAGATAATTTATGCCTAGTACTGAGTATGGCATCATGATTAATATGCTGCATTAGCTGTTTGAACAGATACAATCTCAAGAGCTAAAGATCTTGTTTTCATGCACATAAGGCTAATAAGAAAATCAAAGAAAGATAAGACTCTGAGAAAGTGATGTAATGCGTAGAGCAAGTTATACCATGTCAAAACTGTAAAGTCTGAATTAAATGTTATCAGACTTTCCCATAAAGGAAGTAGGGGGAAAGGCTTAGCAATTGGGACACCCCAAACTCCACGCCTGTAACATGATAGGAATGGAACTGACTTGTTAGGTCAAAGGGTGTCTGATGTCTTTTTTTTTTTTTTTTTTAATTCCCCACATAGAGAGCAGTCTTTTTCTTTCTTCAGGAGGCCACATGTTGCACAGGCAGCATGGGCCAACCACCACCATAGACAGCAGGTGGGGTTTGGAGTCTCAGGTTAGTTGCAACTGACAAAACTTTTCTTGGTGTTCTTTTTAGAACTCCAGTTAGGTATTTTTTTTTCTCTTAGACCTGTAAGTTAAGGGTTTTCTCTATCTATGTTATTAAATTCAGTCAATTCCAAAAGGTTTCTCAGGGCCATCTAGTTTAATCTCAACTACTGATAAAGTCTCCTCACTCTTGTATTCAGCAATCTATGCTCATTATTCATCTAATCTCAACATCTGTTGCCAGAGTTAAATCTCAGACACTTATTTGTCATTGTAGTAAATCCATTTATTTTCTGCTAGAAACCTTCATCTCACTGGAGAATTTACACTGCCATTTTAAGATGCATAATAAAGAATTTGGGTCATACAGAACACCAAGATGGGTGGTGATAGTAGTAACTATACATGTAATCTAGAAATTTCTTCTCCTGTAAATGAAATTTATCTTTTTGCCCTCAATAGACATAATTTTGAAAAGTGTATTAATGAGAAACTTACAAAATAGAGTTTTTAATTTTCTTTCATTAGCATATTGGTATATCATACATTTGTTTTCTGTATGTACATGAGATGTAGATGAGAGAGTTCCCATATTGTTCCAGTGGGAGCCAGCTGTCAAGTAGGAATTTTAATATTTATTTACACAGTCATTATTCTACTCTTGATTAAAATTAAGATCTTGGTTCTCCATTTTAAGTACCCTGAACTTTTTTGCTAAATATGAGTCATTAGCCTTTTCCTTCTTAGTATTTATTTGCTTATCAGTCATCAGTTTGGAATTGTTTTGAAATATGTGATAGAACTTTCATTTCAATGTATCTTTATAGGGGATTTATGGATTGAGTTTGGTGGTCAGTTGAATGCCCTTTAAGCTATTTCATCAGCAAATATTTGTAGGTTTCTGCCACAACTTTGAATACATTATGTGTTGGGCTCTCAGTGTACAACTTGAAACAGCATTTGGAGAGACTAATTTTGACTGAAAAAAACCTATGTTCCCTGATTTTACCCTTTTAAAATGTATTAATGCATTATTTTTAAAGAACTGTATGCAGCTACACTGTGAGGCATTTTATCTTTCTGTGTTTTTACAATTTGTTGAGAAATTGTGCAGAAGCAAAAACGAGAGTGATGAAGTACAGTAAATTTGCATTAATTATCCTCCTTCTTTCTTAGATATTTGGGCAATTGGCTGCATATTTGCTGAACTATTGACTTCAGAACCTATATTTCACTGTCGTCAGGAGGACATCAAAACAAGTAATCCTTTTCATCACGATCAGCTAGATCGCATTTTCAGTGTAATGGGATTCCCTGCAGGTAATTTATTTTCATTAAAATATCAGACAATACTCTATTGAGATTTTTTTTTTCCTAAAGGAAATGACTAGTTGTTTGTATAGGTATGAAGAAGCTGTCAGTTTGATGGATTTGGAAATGCTGAGAATTACAGAACAACAGCACTGACCAACAAACAAAGTCAAACAACTGCTATAGTTGTTTCTTCTCATATATTACTTAACCTACACTTTCAGACTTGTAAATGCCTCTCATTTTTCTCTCCACTAAAGATAAAGATTGGGAAGACATAAGGAAGATGCCAGAATATCCAACTCTTCAGAAAGACTTTAGGAGAACAACGTAAGTGTTGATAACAACAGTTCAGTGAATGTAGCAGATAAAGAGCAATTAGCTCCTATTCTCTGACTTTTGGGGAGAGGATTTTGGAGTGTGTGGGTTCTAACAGTGACAGCTTTCCTGCTTGAATTAGCTGTTTGCTTGAATGGTGTTCTATCTCTCAGCTGCTTGTTAAAGGCATCAGCTGAGTGGTTTCCTCATTTCTCTTGAAGAACTAAGTACCATTTAATCTTTTTTAGGCACAGGCAAGTAAACTTGCTTAAACCACTTGTATTAGGTCTTGAGGATAACTTCATTCATTTTCTGTGAGAGAGAGTATGTACATCCCTGGTCTGTTTCACCAGCTGATATGTAGAGATGGTAGAGTAGTGGACAGAAATTTCTATGAAAGGTGCCATGTTGAGACGGTTGTGATGCAAAGCCTATCTGAGAACAAAGAATTTTCCAGTTTGGGTGTTTCCTGGGGATTTGACTTAGTCGAGTGGTAGTGATACATCAGAGGGTGTAAGGAGCAAAACAGTCTCTGTTGTGAGGCAGAGGACATAGATTTAGGAGTTCTGGCTTCTGTTTCCAGCTCTGTTGTATATTCATTATGCTGGCTTTAGGCAAGATATGAAGCTTATCTGTGCACAGAGCCTCTTTCTTTGGAAAATGGCTATAAATAACCTCTAGACTTGTAGATTAAAGGCCTGGCACAGGTCATACATATTTGGGGCATTTTTGAACTGTGAGGACTGTATGGTTTGCTGCAGGCCAGGGTCAGGAAGACAGAATTGTAAACTAACTGCTCTGCCAAACTGCAGCTGGAAACAACCTAAACAACTAACCTGTTGCACTGTTGCAGACTGCTCTGCACTTTCTGTGGCAGAATTGCTTTAGAGAAGTAGAATATAAAATCAAGTTGAGTTTCTCTGTCGTATGTCTAGTCAAGAACTTATCTATGCACTACAAAAGTTACATGTTCTATGGAAATAATCTGTACACAGTTGATACTACTTATGTTAGTGAAAATCATAGTGTTTGTGTGAAACTGCTAGATAAATATCTGACATGTTTTCTGATAGCAGTTTTTTTACAGTTTACTTATTAAAGGCAGGTAAATGTTTTTGTGATCACTTGGTGCAGTTCCATATTCTTAATGCTGTATTATTTCAGAAGTGTTTTTGTTTAACTGTGTTTTTCAGATATGCCAATAGTAGCCTCATAAAATACATGGAGAAACACAAAGTCAAGCCTGACAGCAAAGTTTTTCTTTTGGTAGGTACAATTTGAAAATCAGTGTGAAGATAGGAATTTAGTGCACTTCTAATGGTACTACCTGTGTCTGTTCTGCTTTCTCATTCTAATAAACACAGATGTTAAAGCAAGCTATTTATCACTAAAAAACCATTTTGGGGATGTGTTTTCTTTGTATGCATTCATGCTGAGGGGGTGCTTTAACTGCTGGTGTTGAAGATCTGAAGGTCTTATCTACTTAAGAACTGCAAGGCACTTATATACTCAGCCTTACCCTTAGGTCTGATGTGAAACTAGTGAGTATTATATAGACTAGATTCCGTGTTGTTTCAGAGAGCTAATGAGCTCCCAAGTGCTGAACAATTTCGTGAAGAAAGGGAAGAGGAAACGAGAACCTGTATATTTTTTTTCTTTTGTCTGATAGCAGTTGCTTCTGTTCTGTGGGTGATTCCAAACAATATCCCTGAACATATATTTGCAGGTTACCTAGTTTAGTAATTAATTATGGATGAATGTAGGGTTGCTCTGTCTAATACAGCATTATTTCTGAATGCCTCTGTGATGACTTAGTGCTGTCTAAATTCAGGAATGAAGTTCAAAGTGACTTTACTGGTGCTGTGAAGAGGGAGCCTCTGTAATCAGGCTGTTAGTGCAGCCCCAGCTACAGATTTTCAACATAGCAGTGTGCTCTCTAGGTCTTGGCAAAGATTTGCTCTTTGACTTGTTTGTTAGTAGCTGCTGGATGATCACACAAATAGCTGTAAAAAGGGAATAGGTTGATCCTAAGTGGGTGGAAAGGAAGCATTCACATGAGAACTATGAGATTTCAAGAAAAAAAAAGTGAAATTTCTTAAACTCGACTTACTAGGCACACATTGAAGTCATCTGAAGAAAGAGTCTAACTGAAAAGATGAAAATTGCAAGGGGCTTAATTATCTAGCACTTGAATTTTCCTGTTTTCCTACCAAAGATGGAAACTACCAGAAAGCCAGGTGGATAGGTAAAGAAACAAGTGTGTTGCTGTCAGCTTGTATGACTAATTCATGAAGGCTATGAACACTTAAGTTGAGGTCCATCTTGTGTGGGTTGGCTACTTTTCCAGGGGAAAATAATAACCAGATCTCTAAAACCTAACCATGTTTTGCCAACCTTAGTCAATTTTTTTCTCACTAGTCACAATCAGGGATGAATAAGGGTGTTCTAGTGATCAGCCACAGAGGCAGAGACTGATCTCAAGTAAGTCAGAGCTCGCACGAGAATGGCCAGGAACATGGACAACCTTTTGATGCTTCATTGTTGCACTGAGGTCCATGTACCTGAATTGCCACAACTGTGCTACAGCAGAGGCTCAGTACCTGCCTTACCTTGTGAAAGGCAGCAGATCTTGAAGGAAAGGTGTGCATAGCTCTCTCAAATCAAGAGGTGAGAAATGTCTGCTAATGAGCTTGGAGGTGTAGGTTTTCTGAAGCAGACTTCCTAAAACTCCTTGCTCATATCCAAGGTAGTTATGTTCTGGTTTTGAGGTAACTTCCACCTTTGCAAGATGACCTCAGAAGACATCTGCTTTGTAACCTTCCTTGGTGAAAGCATTGTGCTACTGTGTACGGCAAGTGTGGCAAGTAGAAAAAATAGGGCATCAAGTAGACCTGTGCAGGATAGCAAATAACTCTTGACAAAGAGGAGGGTAGGGTGCCAGTCTGCTGATTGACATTGAAGGATAATATCTACCTGAAGGGCAAAAAGTTTTCCATCCAGGAAGAGGCTTCTGTTCTTGCTGTCCTGGAAAAGTTACAAGCGTAGAATTTACAGCTGTTGTGTCAGGCCCATAAAGCCAGACAGCAAGCAATCTTGAGAGCTGCTGAGAAGTGTAAGAATGAAGTCCAGTCTCACAAGCTTTCTGTATTGTGTTAGCAGCTGCTATCCTGACAGCAGATTGTGTCCAGACATTTTTATTCACTTTCTTAGAAGCAACAGAAGCTACAGAAAACCAGACTTTGTCAAAGAAAAATGTTTCACAGTAGCATTGCTGATAGGAAAAATATCTCACTTGGGGTGATGATGTGTGTAGTCTCACCTGGAATGGGCAAACTGATGATATCCTCAGGGGTGGAGGGGGATTGGAAGGCATGAGCAGATGGTTAAAAGGCCAAAGGCCAAAGATGTCTTTAGATCTACTGCTGTGGTATGTGGCCTTATCTTTGAATGGCAAAAGAATACAGATTGTGTTTGGAGGCTGATGTCCTGTACTTTTCTGTCAATGGTGACATCTGATACCAAAGACCAGGAGTGGCCCTGCACAGAACATGAGTGTTTGTCCCTGCAGTCACTGTGGAGGAACTGGGGAGGAGAAATTTGCATCACCTGTGATGGTGTCACAAGTCACTGGAACTAACCAAAATGTTATGTGTAGGGAGAAATGGTCAATACCAAAATTGTTGCCTGTATTCATTGTGTCATGTGAGGTCACTGTGTAGAGAACCAGCAGCACACTAGAGGTTGAATTTGTTAAGATACACAGGAAATGGAGTTAAGGGTTTTCTGACAACACAAACCACAGTAAATAAGTATGCTGTGCAAACTCTCCAAATGTGTGCAGTGCAAGACCGTCTGGAAGTGTATTTCTGGACAAGCAGAAGGAAAGAATTCAGGAGCTGGTTTCCATTCAACTGATAGGTGGAGAGACAGCCTGAGTTTCAATTTGTTTTGTTGTCAGTCTGTTGGGGTCCATGGCAAATCAAGTGTAGGAGTAAGGAGAAGTGGGAAGAAAGTGGCAACCGTACAGAGAATTTGATAAGAACTCATCTACAAAGTAGGATTAACTGTAATTATTGAGAAGATAAATACAAAGAATTATTTTTCGTTACGAGGATGAGTGCTTTTACTGAAGCTGTTCGCTGTACCGTGTGTATAGAATATAAAATTCTACAGCAGATTTTTGATTTATTGGAACAAAAAGCCCCAAATACTCATGCGAAAATCACATTCTTTTGCTGAATATCCAGGGATTTTTTGTTGAAGGCCTGGAAGATAGTTTGAACTAAAATGCCTTTTGCAGAAGGAAACATGTGAGAGCAGTATACTGTATGTCATAATTTAAGCATCCAAATTTCCTACTGTTAATTTATCAGAATGTAATAAGTAAATAACCAGAAATTGTGTGTTATCCCTATAATTCCTGCTTTATACTACTAATATATTGTAATCCTCTTTTATAGCCTGCTGTAGTCAACAGGATTCTAGCTACTAAATTTATTTCCTCCTAGCAAGGAAAAATGGTTACTAGGAAGGGTCTGTTCCTCCTCTTTCTCATTTCAATACCAATTAGAGTCGGGTTGATAGCTGTGTGAGTGGTGGAGGGCTCTGACTGTAAAACGTGCCAGTGTGAGAGAGGAGGATTTATGATTTCTGTCCCTGAAGCAATATGGAGAGACCTGGTCATATTCAGTCTCTTCTGACAGTGTTTTCCTGCTGTGCCAGCAGTATAGAATAGTATAAAATCTATACATGTGCCACGACAAAACACCAATATTTAGAGATGCTTCATGTACCTGTAATAGCTGAATTTAGTGTTGCTGTGGCCCTAGCAATTAACATTGCCTGATACGCTTAAATGTATTTCTTCTGTGAGAAGTGCTTCATGGCTGTAGTGCTTTGATGGATATACATTCTTCTTGGGATCTTTACTGAACCACCAGTGCTAACTTAGGTTTGTCTGGCCAAGCCACGAATAATTGAACAATCCACAATCCAAGGCATATAAGTCATAGATTGGAAAATTAGTTTGATAAGCTTTTTTTCTATTTTTAATACTATGCTTTTCAGCTTCAGAAGCTTCTTACTATGGACCCTACAAAGAGAATTACCTCAGAGCAGGCTTTGCAGGACCCCTACTTCCAAGAGGATCCTCTGCCTACATCAGAGTATGTATTCCCTCATCTCTGCTTTTTGGGGGGGCTGGTGGGTGGGTGGGGGGTGTGTGTGTGTTCTTTCTCCTAAATACTGATTCTGAAACGAGATGATAGCTGAAAACTTCACGGATATCTACATATATCCACAAGTAGAAGTAGCTTGGGCATGCTCAGTAGAAGCTATCAGTGTAGTACTGAACCGTGTGTCTGCTGGTGCCAGAACTGAATGGTTGTGGACAATAACCCAACACTGCCTAAGTGTTGTAATTCTGAACATACTACCAAAGCTCATGTGGCAATATTATTGCATGACTTAGAGAAGTTATCTGCACCGTCTTCTGCGCCTCACAGAATGCTTTTCTCCATTGCCTGGTTTCATTGTGCCTCTCTGACCTACAGTCCCTTCCCCATGCCTGCTGGCACAGGGTAGCAGTATGAGGAGAGAAAAATTAAGAGATCATTGACTGCCTAAAATCCCACAGGTCCCTTGTTCTGAAGACTTGAAAGTACAGATTTTATATCTATATATGTACTATTGTCACAAAGAATTCAAATAATACATTCAATTCCTACTGGCTTCTCTTCCCAGTTTTTAGAAGTGTGGTGGTTCATAGCATTATGATCTGTAGGAACTGGAGGCAGGGAGTCTCCCACCTTTACTTTCACTGCTTCCTCAGCTAGCAGGCAGAGCTAAAAGGAGGGAACAGCCACTAGAGTAAAAAAAGAGACTAGTTGAGACTAGCTGTGTTGAGGTTTTTTTCTTTCTTTTAACTTTTCTGTTTGCATAAGCCAAACACTGCATAGTAGTAAGATTAAGAATTGTTTATACGCTTACCAAAAAATCAGGTTATGGTGATTGTATTCTGAATGCTGGCACAGATATCTAAGAAATGGATACTGGTCAAGATCTACCAGTAATTTTCTATTTAGTGTTTATCTGATACTGTCTTACATAGAGCTGTAGCTTCCCATTGAATACAGGATAATATTATGATAAAGTTTCTGCCGTAAACATTAAGGAATTTTCCAGATCCCATTAGCCAGATAAATTTAAAAGCTATCTTTTTTTTTCTCTAAACAAGACCTGAAAAGCTAATTGAAAGTAACTCTGGAGATATGATTGGCAAATATATTTAAGTCCACTGTAAGCCTAAGTGGACTCATAAGACATTAATATCTTTGGGTTGAGCCCTTTATTCTGTAAGCCGTGCGTGTTCCAACTAGGTGTTGTGGAACCTCTAATGCTATGTTCATTCATTTTGCCATCTGGATCAACAAGTGGTTGCTCAGGCATTCAGACGTGTTCAACCATGCCACGATTTTACACGGTGGCTTCATGCCAATGGCAAAGAGATCTGATATGATGATCAGCACCTTGGTGCTGATACGTGCTGCTATCATGGATGCTGACAGTGCCATTCACTTACAAAAACAGAGCTTGGGAAATAAAAGAAATTTAATTGTTATATTCACTTGTTTCTAGTATAGCATTAAGTAAATGTCTGTCATATGTACGTATTTGTTGAGTGTTTACTGTTCTCAATGTGTTTCAGTGTATTTGCTGGCTGTCAGATTCCATATCCTAAAAGAGAATTCCTCAATGAAGATGAACCTGAAGAGAAAGGGGATAAGGTATAAGAAACTCCTTATTGTATTTTTTACATATGCGATAGTAAAATGTCATGGTGCTGCCAAATGAAAACTAATGAAATGTGAAGAGTTTACCAGAAAAGTATTTTCCAAGCAAGGCTCTCTTAAAACTGTTTCCTGGACAAATTTAAACTATCAGATGACGTTAGGGTATCTCGGGCAGTATCAGCAACACAGTTTGCCCTGACTTCTAGCGAATGAGCTGGATGGGGTGTTCTGTCAGTAGGAGCATGCTTTCAGTTGCCATTGTTCCAACAGAATCTTGCTACCTCCTCCTGCATCGCATGATGAAAATACATTGTGATCACATGAAAAGAATTGCATTTCCATTGTATGACTGGCATACATCCAGCCATTTGAAAGTAGATGGCTGTCAGGGTCTCAAATAGTGGCAGCCTGCTTCTGGCACTACATCAAAACAATTCATCCATCTGCACACAGTTTCCTGGTCGTGTTTTAAAAGCTCTCAGACAAAGGAGTAATAAGAAGCATGAACTGTTCTGGTAGTGACAATCTGCTCTGAGTGCTTTTTCCCAGAAATCCATAGACATGGGCAAAAACTTGTTTGCGTGCATAGTAAGTTCTCGTGTATTTGAGACCTAATCTGATCTGCTTTGTGCATGTAGCTCAGCTATGCTACGTGACCACGGTGATTGTCCCATCATTCTATGAAGGCTGGACAATACTTCTGTAGTGTATCAAACAGCTTCTTATTTTCACTTCAAAGCGTACGGTTAGACACCAACAACCATGTATAGCTGGCAAATTGTGAAGAAAACAGCTGTAAACTATAATTATCTGAGGACTGTATATGAGAAGGACTGCTAGTCTTTTGGAGAAATCATTTGACTACATGTGTCTTCTATTTTCAGATTTTGTGTAATGTAAGAAACTAGCTGAGTTTAAAAGTATGCCTATCACAATACATTTCATAAAGCAGATTTTGTTTCCAGGTTTTTTTTCAGATATTGTAGATTCTTCTGTACTGAGAACAAGTGGAAACATCCTGGATTTTTGTGTCCAGATAGTTTCTTTTTTCCAAAAGAGAGAACAGACACTTAAGCAAAAATACAATGAAAGTAATAAAGTGGATTTGATTGTAATTTAGTTACTAGCTTTGTTTCAACTCTCACAGCTTCAAAATCAAGAACAAACCTTATGAATTCAAACTGCTCTGGCTTTTGTTAGGTCAGTGTATTTAAGAGTAAATATCTCTTTCTTTCCTGGGAATGGTAGGGGGAAACAATGGCATGTTTATATTCAAAACAGCCATTATATAAATGTCTTTGAGATTGTTGGGGACAGTCACGTAGTTCTGCACACTCCAAATTACACTTTCTTCAGATCATTTCAGTAAATTAAGTCACACATTACCCACTAAATGTGTTCTCACAGTGTAATATATGAAGGTAAGGGCTATTATGAAAGTTGGATCTGTGCTGGATTTTGCTTCTTTATGATGTTGTTAAAAGTGAAAGGTTGGTTTCTTTTTCTTTAATGATAGTGTCAATTTCTGGTTTGTTTTTAAAACTGTAAATATCTCTGTAGTCTTTTGGAAAACTAGAGGAGTTCTGTGTTTACTTGGAACTTGCATCTGAATTGAATAAATTTTAACTGCTTAAACTGTATTCGTGTACTAAGATGGTGCAGTTTCACCCTAGCCAGAGTCTAACAGAGTAGATCTCGACCTCTACCCAGACAATAGCAGTGGTAGCTGCACAGGAGAACAAGCTCAGACTAGTCAGGTAAATTTTATGTTAATACCCAAAGCGTGAAACATGGGACCTATATAACAAACTGTTGTCTTTAATTGTGAGAGTTCCTGCAATATTTGTTTACACCTAAGAAAATTGCAGTTTTTCAGATCTCACAGCAGCAACAACCTCATTTACACCCAGTCACGCCTATGAAAATACAAAGTTTGGAATGCTAGCACAAATACCACCGTAGTTATTCACACTTGTTTTTACAGTATAAGTGAAGCTCAAACCATTATGAAAAGATGAATAAAGATGAATTACTTCTTAACTTTTTTTTTTTTTACAAACTACCTTAACTTTAAAATTATTAAAGTTTAAATCTCCTAGGAAATAGAATCTGACTGAGATGGGATTTAAGGACTACAAGCAGGGGGATATATTATTGGTTTTGTTAAATGTGAAATGGAAATGCAAGCCACCTCTAAGTCCTTGAAGACACAAGGCTTCTTTGTAATCTTAAATGAATTCATCATTGCAAATTTCATCTGACTGTATCTTGGGAGATGGTTGTGATGAATGGCATAGATACAGATCTTTTATGTCATTTATCTGAGGTAACTAAATGCCTTTTGGTGATTGGAGGCATCAAGAATTGTCTACTAGTGGCAACCGGTTGTCATGATTTCTAAGAACTAATAAAATGAGATTGTTATAAAAGGCTTCTATGCTAAAGCTTTAATAGTTATATAAGCATATATCCTAGGGAAAAGAACTATCCTGAAATGTTCTGTACACTGTAGTGGGAGGAGGGTAGTAAGGCTTTTTAATTCAGGCCATGACAATTGTAGTTTTTCTTCCATGGTGAACAAGTGACTTATCTCATATTTGGAGTGAAATTGCTTTTTTTTTTCGCATTTCTCTTATGTGCTTCAGTGCTCTGATGGAGAAACCATTGCTGGTGCTTGAAAGAAGATAGATGGGTGGTCTTCCTTTCTAACTGTCTAACCACGGAGGGCAGGGTTACACTCTGCTGTTTTTCAAACCTTCCCTCCCGTTCCTAATACTCTACTCACTCTGTAGTCCTCTGAAGCCAGAAGAGTACAATGTCTTTTGCTCATGTTTCTGTTCTTAGCTTTTTTCTTCCTTTTGTGATGCTTTTTGTCTCTCTTCCTGCTAGGTTCCAGTGTCATTTTAACTGTCTGACTTCTCTTCCTTTGCTAGTCTTCTTCTGCCTCCTTTGTCTTTAACTTTCTGTCTCTGTTCAGTTTTCACTTTCCTGCTACATCAGTAAGATTTTCTGACCTTATACCTACCACACCATGCCAGACTATATTCCCTGTGTCTTTACAAGGTACTTAAAAATCACAGGAGACCAAACCGCATTTCTAGTTCTGGCACAGAATTTCCTTGTAACCTGAAAGAAATTATGTAATTTCTCCGATCTCAGTTTGCTTATCTTTCTGCCAGTAATGCTGACACCCTTCTCTGGGCTCTTGTAATGTGTCATTTGGGAAAGTCTGAAAAGTGGTTTTGATTCTAAGTGAACAAGGCTGTTGAAGCACTCTGGAATAATTTACCGTGGTTCACCACATCTGCTTCTGAACACTAGTGAAATTTGGGGGGTTTTGGTGCAGTTTGTTAGGTGATTAGTGCTTTATAAATGGTTCCTTCCATCCTCTCTGGGCAGTTGGCTAGCTGCAGGAGTTACTAGGCTGTCCTCACAGTTTTAGTCTAGCTTGCTTTGTTAAAAAAACTGCAACAACCACAAAAAAAAAACCCCAAAGTGAACAAATGGGATACCCCCATGAAGTCTACAAGAGTGTAATAAAGAATGTGTTTCTCCTGACACACAGCCTTGCTGCGTTTTCCCATCAAGGAGGTGGGCCTGCCTCCATCTCCTCAGGCACAGTGGTGCCAGGGTTGGTGACTCCATGAAGCTCTCAAACTAGTTCAAAGCAAGTGACTGTTGTTGTGTTACTCCTTCCCCTAGAATCAGCAGCAGCAGAACCAACATCAGCAGCAAACAGCACCTCAACAGCAGCCGCAGGCAGCGCCACAGCAGCCACAGCCGCAGCAGCAGAACAGCACCCAGACCAACGGGACGGCTGGAGGCGCTGGCGCGGGAGGAGCGGGTGCAGGCGCAGGACTCCAGCACAGCCAGGACTCCAGCCTCAACCAGGTGCCTCCAAACAAGAAACCACGCATAGGGCCTTCAGGCACTAACTCAGGCGGGCCTGTCATGCCTTCAGATTATCAGGTACCTCTTGAATTTTTTGCTGCTTATGAGACTATAGGGCTAAAACATCATTTTCCCCTTCCCCACTGTAAAAATGAACAGGTTGTGTTTTAATGAATTTCTCTTGTCACCTGAGCAGGTGTGCTCTAATATATGAGATAAAAATGGGGGGGGTTTAAAGGCTTAAAGTTAAAAGTTTTTGTTCTATGGTTAGTAATTTTCAATAGAATAGCAGTACGAGTCATATTGGCTGCACCCAGTAAAGCATTAAGGACTAATCCACTCAAGGAAAGCACTTAAGTATATGCTTAACTTTATATTTGAGTGTAATCTTACTGAAGCCAGTGGAACTAATTGATGCACATAAAAGTTGCTTTAGATCAAGTTCAGGATATTCGGCTCTTGGCAATATTAAATCCTGTGTGAGAAGCAGATCCTGAGAAGATCTGGAGAAGCAGAAGCAAAGTTAGAACCAGACTCTCTCATTTCATTCCTGCTTCATTTTACCTCATACCGTCACAGGTATGGAACGGTTCTGTAGTTTTATTCTAATATCTTGCTAAGTCTACTTCTGATGTTAAAGAAAAAAAATGCATGTTAGCCAAGCAGTGATGTTTTGGTTCGACAGTATGATTCATGCTGAAACAGGGCATGAACACATGCATTGTTTCTAATGTAACCAGAGTTGAACAGATATCATGTTTTCCAGCACAGTAGCATTAATAAGTGAAAGCAGTATCAATATATTTTTTTGGATTTTCATACTTGTCTTTGCTTATTCAAATTATATTTTCCAATGAAAAAGTTACTTAAACTAAATACAGAAAACATGGAACTTGCCAAGCTCTTCGGTATTTGTGAGCTTATACTTACTAGGACATTAAAGAGTTGAAAGCAGAGTAAGAGATGGATAGATCTTTTAAAAGATGTTAGGAATTCTCTCAGCATCTAGCCTTCAAGAGAATCCCACCTCAGAGAATGATCTTTTCAAGCTACTTTAAAATTAAAAGAAGGAACTTTTGAGAAAACCCATCTGTGGAGTTGCCTTGGCTTAGCCCTCCAGAGCTTCTCCACAGACAATTGATTTCTCAGTGCCAGACATTTTTCTCCCATTTCTATTTTACTTTTTAATTACAAATGGTCGTGAAGACATTGAGGGCAATTTAAGGGTAAAGGCAACTAGGTTTCTTTTTTTGACAAGTTCCAGACAGGCTTGAGGTCTGGACAGATCACTGCAGCTGTCTGAGTACTCAGTATTTATGGCTGGCCTATTTTGGTCTGTATTTTGAGGACTGGTGTGCTGTATTTCTGATATCCGTTATAGAATCCTTCTGCAGCTCTCTGAGTCGTTGGCAAACCTCCCCCCTACAAGTTGCTAGCAGTCTAAATCTCTTTTTTTTTTTTCAGGTAGTTTTGGGGGGGGAGGGTTACCCTCTATGTCTCTTTCCGTCTAAACTTTAACAGCACAGGCATCAATATGATGATCTGTATGTTTTTTTTATGTCACTTACTAAGTCATATGGTCTGATTATCCATTTTTACACTAGCATTTGGCTGTTTGCCTTTAAATTCTAGCTAACTGTATTCTGTTCTAGAAAAGAATGTCTGCAATTTGTCCAAGTCTGACTTTGTTAAAAACAAATTCTGTGGAGCAAAAATTAGCATGGGCAATTCAGTGCATTCTTGTAGCCTTATGGCATTAATTTTACTCTATTATATCTTATTCAGAAGAAGGAAGAAGTTTTGTTCTGCTTTGAGTTTCATTTAGCTTGTGATCTAAAATCTCTGTAGAAACCTTTTGTTGTAGTTCAACAACTCTGAGACATGTTGCTTTCACAAATAACAGCGTGAATCCCTTGTTGAATTTTATCAAGCATTTCTTTGTGACTTTGGGCTTTTTGCTTAGTATCATGAGCTGATGCTTTTTGTTCAGAATAGGTGCATATAAAATCATAACATTTATCACATTTCTTTTTCCTTTCTGTTAGAAATTGCAAAAACTTTCAGAGTTTTGAGACAAATTCCACATTCCAAACGTTCTGTTAACAATCTAACCACACAGACCAAGCATCATCTGGTCATTGACAGCACACATGCTGCTGGGAGACATCTCTTCCAAAGCCAGTGTGCCGTTATCTCCCAAAATGACCCTTACAAACAAGTGAAATTACTGCATACAACCATTAGCTAAATTGATACTGTATTTGAGATATAGAGGTTTGCAGGATTGGACTGTTATCTCTGTAACCTCCCTGTGCTTCAACATGAAAGCAACCTTCATATTCCTACATTAGAAAGAACACAGAAAAAGTGATGAGATTTTTTTAGGGTATAGTATATAGTATATTCTACAATTTTTGTAAAATTAAAGGTGTAAATCTATATACAGAAACAAAGGGCCAGGAGTATTTTATGCTGCCTGAATTTTAGGTTCCTGTTCTTCATCATCCAGCTGAAAAGTTGTTGGGAAGCTTTCACAGCTCCCTGGGTTGGGATCAGGTGGTTAGTTGAGATCACTGACTGAGATATCACACAACTGAGCAGATTCTTGGTCTGTGGAGGATGTGGTATTTTAACGGACCCACTGTCTCCATGGGATTTCTATTCAGAACTCAGACTTCTCCAGAGGCTTTCCGTAACTCATAATCCTGATATTTAATCAGAATGCTGGTTCTTAGCACTTTTCCTAGATGATTGCTGTTGGCCACAGTCTTACTGATGATCCTTGGACATAGCCAGGTAGAACCACCAACTAGACAGTGAACAGAACTTTATTGAATGGCTGCCTGACCCTGCACTTAACTTGGCAGGAAAAAAACTTATTTGCTGACTGCAAATAATTTTGGGATTTTTTTTGGTAGACTCTCCTTTCTTGTGGTTTGGGATGATTTATCTTGTTAGCAAGTCCATCCATTGAGCAGTACTTTTCTTGCAAAGTGATTTTGCAGCTTTTTTTTTTTCCTTAGCTTTTCATTATTGCAGCTTATTATTCATTCTGGACAGGCAATGGATTTGGTAATAAAAGGTCAGATTCAGGATTCTGGAATTTGCAGATGAATTTGACATGCTAAGATTGGTATTCAGTGAGCTAACATCCCAAATAGTGGAGATGGGGGAAAAAAGTATTTGGGAAAATGACTGTTAGCTTATTGCGCATACACTTGCCCATCTTTAAGCAGTTGTCCTTGCTTCCAGTAGATAAGGCAACAGATTGAGATACTCACCTAAAATTTTATTATTTTATCCTACTGCACAGTTTTTCATTTAGATAAATTGAGTCACAGTTGTGTTTCTCTCAGAAACAGAATAAATTTTCTTTGTAATGCTTCAAATTACTTATCTTAAAAAGTTTGTTTGTGGACTTAGCAGTTTGGTGTTGCATTAATAACGCAATAGTGGTAGGCACAAGTTTAAGAAATGGCTGAATTTTGAAATGGAATCTGTCTCTTGTGTCTTATATGTTTTTCCTTCAAAAACTGGATGCATATATGCCGTACTTCTAGGTGTCTGTCAGTGACTTTGTGACTTTTGTGTGCTGTGTTAAGGATTATTAATTGGTTTATGGAACCTTAAACAGTAACAGAGTTTAGTCAGCTTCTCTGACAGTCACATTTTAATGAGTTTCAGAGAGGTTATAAGTTGCCTGAGCTGCATGGTCCTAACAGGCTGGTTTTCATTCTCCTGATCCCATTCTCTTTTCCTGCAGCACTCCAGCTCACGCCTGAGTTACCAAAGCAACATTCAGGGATCTTCTCAGTCCCAGAGTACAATGGGCTATTCCACATCATCTCAGCAGAGCTCCCAGTATCACCAATCTCATCAGTCTCACAGGTACTGAGAGAGCTAACAGACTGCACTCAGAAAGGAACGGACTAAAAGCCAGAGGACTCCAGCAATATGAAGCTCATAATGATGAGAAGAACCAAAAATACAAACTACGATGCAGAATGAAAATTCACGATGACAAAAGGAAAACTTCACTCACTCAAAACTTTAATTTTCCCTTCCCCTGTCCCTTTATTGCCATAAAGGAGATTCTCATGAAGTTTTCCTTTCTCCCTGCCCTTGCATGTGCTCCATTGTGGTTACTCTAATGAACCCTTCTGATCTGAATCCAGCACTTAACTTCTTTAACCTTTGGAATTTTGAAGGATTCCTGGTGCACCTTCCTTATGCTGTAGTGATTGCCATAAATCTGTCTTTTCAATCTCTTTGATGGGATTTTAAAGTTTTAAAATCTTGAACTCCCAGGCTTTCAAGCTTGTATATAGTTAGTTTTATACTAGGCAAACCAGTTTAGCTATACAGGTATATTGCACCTTTTTAAAGCACTATGTTATTTTCACAGGATATTACTGTTTTGCTCATGGATGTCAAGGACAGCAAAAATTTTACTGTTCCAGAGTATTTTACTATTCTGTTTTTATTAGTCTAGTTTTCAGGCGAGGTCTTAAAAATAAAAACTTTAAAAGATAAAATAAAATTTAAAAAAAGAAAAAGGAAAAAAGAAAAAAAAACCCACCCAAGTCTCTGCAGCAACAACGATGCTTCATGCTACTGGACTGAACGCCAAACAGAAGATTGCTGGTATTTCTTATTCACATTGAATTCTTGAAATCACAGTGATCTTGCTCTGAGTAGTTTTAAATTAAGCATTACTTTAAATGAAACCAGGACAGTCATCTGAAAAGGAGATGCTTTCAGGATCTGTTGAAACAGAAGAATGGAATGTCTTCCCAGGCTGGACACCAAAATAGTCAGGAAAATGTATTTACTGCCCTCAAGTCTCAGTAGGAATGTGGATGATGGGCTTGTTTTTCTGTTAAGCAGCTGAATAATGTATGTGAGAGTTCTATAAATTTAGCTTTCTTTCACATTCCTGAGTCAGTTTTCTAAATATAAACGTGACAGAAATACTATGACTTGCAAAAACAAATGCATTTAATAATTTTACATTAGAACTAATAATTAAGAGAAATTATTGTGCAGTTTGAAAAGCATGTTGAAAAATGTCCCTTTTTCATGTTTATGATACATATTCTGTGTCCCTCACATTACTGTGATTAACCTGGATTAGTTACACCAGATGAGCTTGATTGCACTGAAATGTTTCCTTTTCCCTAGAGCAAACGTGTTTTGATTGTGCCTAAGGACTGTAAGTGGATGGGTCGCTGGCAGAAAATCCCCAGTAAATAATCAAGAGTTCAGAAGCATAATCAGATCATTGTCCAACTTCTGCAACCACAGTTATTCAGAGAGACAAACTGTGTAATTTGGGACAGCTTCGTTTTTCCTTCAGCCTTCAGAAATAAGGCTCTTGTTGCAGAAAACCTGGAAAAATGCATTTAGATAGCTACTACCAAGGTAACATCAGCGAGCTTTTACAACTGGTGTCCAGGGAAGAGCGTGACATGAGAAGAGCTTATATGTAAATGGTTAATGTTACAACCTTTTATACTGCATTGTGTTCTCTTCTGTCCAGTGTCCATCCAAAGAATTGTATATACCCATACACATTCACACTGGAGTTGTGATCAGACCTAGCAAGACGAGTAAACCTGTGTGCTCTGAGGAGAATGCTTTTCATCACAGCTTAGGCATGTACATGTTTTGACTGGATTTCATCTCCCAATCCCTTTTAGTGATCCCTTCCCCCTTAAACGTGGGTTGTTTTGATGCCTTTTGTGAGCAATTGGCTTGCCTTGGCCGTATCTACCATCCTGTGGTTTTGACAACACCCAGCTGCTCTGGAAAAGCAACTAAAACCTATTTTTGTCATCAAATGGGTAAGAAGGTGGTAAAAATTAAATTAAGCAATTTAAAGGAAAAAAATATTTCTGGGGGAAAAAGAATCTCCTGAAGTATATTTTTAATATGTAACCATTGAAATGCTATGTATTATATGGAGCCTAGTAGCCTGTTTGAAAGAACAGATTTTATTTGCTCCTTTATTTTATTTCAGTGAGTCCGGGGTTACATTCTTTCTGTAGATGGAATGTCTCACGTCAGGTACCTTTGAGCTAACAGATATTTGGCCAATGCTATAAAGTAACACTTGTTTTATAATTTTGTGACTCGAATTTCACATTTCTGAAAATTAACATTTGGTGGAGTAATTTTTCTCCTCTCCTTTTCACCCTTCTATTTCCTTAAAATCCTTTTGCCCTTTCCTTTATAGTTATCTAACTTTTCTTCCCTCTGCTGTGACCTGCAGCTGATCATCAAAATTCATATAATGTCAGGAGGTGCCGGGGAGGCGTGTTACCATATAGTTACTTAAGGTGGGCTGTTGTGCCAATAAGGAAAAAATCATGATGTAGATTAATCTGTATGTGGAGTGTGAAATTTCACAGCACTGTAAGGTGCTTTCATTGAGTGGGCTTCCAGCTTCTAGAGCGACTGCCACAACCTCTCTCTAAACTGCACTGGCGTTTCTGCCTTGGTAAGATCTGATCAGTGACCACATACTGTCCCTCTCTGGCTTCCGTGCACGCACACAAAGCCCAGATGATTTCCCTGATTTCCTCTGTTGCCTTCAAACTCACAACTGAGAGGTGAGTGGATAAACGCAAAAATGTTTGCTGCAAAATGTAGGCTGCGTGCACTCTTCTAGTTCCTTTCTGGTGGTGAAATAATTTGCCATTGTGCAGGAGCTGGGAGGGTGGCAATCACAGTAGAAGCAGCCTTGCTATCCAGGGGTCATCTCACAAGGTTCAAAATGTTCCACTTCCAGAAATGAATCATGCAGCGTGTCATGGGAGGCCAGGACCACTTCATTTTTTTTTTTTTCCTTGTGTGCAGTTTCATTAATAGTCTGTCTCTGCCCGTAACCTTTCCACCCTCACCAAAGTGTTTCATGCCAGCATGGAGAGAGGCAGGTGACATCAGCAGAGCTTCTCCTTCCCCGTTCCCTGGTGAGAACACAGGCCACCTAGTACAGCTTTTCCCATCATGGCTCAGGAGAAGCAAATGCTTAGGGAATGAACGGGATGAGCAGCCTGGTCCGCGCTGGTGAAGTTTATGTAGCACAAACTGCACAATGAAGGAAAAATATAGGGAAAGCTGCGAGTCCTGCACTGTATCTGTGACACTGTATCTGGGGAGGGGGAGGGAAGAGCATTCGTAGCGGGAGGGGTGGTGGGAAGCTAGAAGTGTTCAAATCTGTATAATATTTTATATAAACATAATAAGCTTGGTTCCCCTTCATAATCTTCAGGAATGGTACTTTAACACCATTAAGCAAAGAATTGTTTTAGGATTAAATAAATGTATTGTACATAAGGCCATACGTAATCTTCTAAAAATGTCGCCAGACAGGAGCGATATGTATTACTATATGAAAAAAAAAAGTCCTTAATGCACTGTTATCTCCTAAATATTTAGTAGTAAATTAATACTATTTAATTTTTTTAAAAATTTGTCTTGTGTAGACACTAAAAAGTATTACACAAAATATGGACAGAGCATGTCCTTTTTAACAGCAATTTAAAGAACTTTTTATATATGTAAGGTAGTAACTTTTCAAATTGTTCTAGTTGTATTTTCCCATGTTTACTGTTTGTGGAAGTGTGCCTGTCTCTATTCAGTTTTTTTTTCTAATGATTTCATGCACGCATCTTTTATTTTTGTAGTTTTAATTAGAAATTACTGAGTATGCGCCTCATGCTGCCACAAAACTTTGCAACTCTAGATCTGTGGTAGCCACATTCGGCAGTGCCTGTGTCAATGGGCTAGCAAAACCACAAAACAAAATATTCATTTCTTATTCTCCAGTTGAGAGTTTACTGCTTTTAAGTTGTTCTGATGTCACTCTTGAAATGACTGTTAAAACTAAACTATGAATTCCTCGCATTTATTTTATATTCTTGGTTGTAATGAAATGGAATTGACTTTGCTTCAGTGTGAATTTTTTTGATAAAATAATATACATTTGTAATAATAATAAAAAGTTCAAATTAAATAAGCATGCTGAAAAGTTTTTCTAAATATTGGCTTTGGGCTACCAAGAGGGAAAATATAGCCCACAAAACTGCAGTTGTAATTATATTCAGGATGTTTATGATATCATACACCACACAAAACAAAGCTTGCAAAACCTCAGAGTTGGAATTACAGCTTTTAAAATGCCCACGAGGGTATTCATGGTTGTGTGTGTGTCAAAATGGAATGAAGCCTTATGGAAAACAGAATCAATGGAGTGGTTCTCTTTAGTTTCTGCTCTCTGCTTATAAATATTCTGACATGATTCATTATTGTGTGACAATTCTAGTGTTCTAAAGCTAAATGCCCTCTTACTGCTTCCTCCTGCTTGGACCATGGAGGATTTCAAGTATTTCAGGTGACAACATGGAAAGCATGAGATAGGGCATATTTTATACTCTAATGCTTATGTGGATTTTTAGAGTGGGGTTTTGTGTGCTTTGCTAGTCTGTGTATTTGTGTTCCATCTATTGTTTCACAGGTGGATAGTTGACTTCTTTCAAAAATCCCATCAGCATGGGTAAGAATGGTTGGGATTTACTTGCACTACCTGTCATGTTAAGGAAGGAGCTTTGGTTTCTGATCTGCCTTTGGCCAAAAATGTTATTCTGCGTCTTTCGCACCTCATGGATAACGAGCTGTTTCTTCATCCTCAGTGCAACTGAACATCCTGAGCTGTCTCTATTCAGTGGTTTTCTCCCTGCTTCTGCTGTTCTCTTTGTTGGTAAGTCAGCAGCTTTGACTGAATGTTCTCAAAACCTCCTGTGTTGGCTCTGCACTGATCTTTGTTCTTCTACAGCTTCATCCACTGTTTTGACTACCTGGTCATGCAGTTTACAGTCATCCAGACTCATCATACTAATCCGAATTGTAGTTTCGTCTCTTTTCCTGTCCTTGGAAGCTAGGCACCTTATATTTCACAGCTGTTCAGAAAGCTGGAGAGTAGGTTGGTTGTTAGTCTCTTGCTTTGACTTGTTGCTTCCTGCTTCGCGTTACTGTCCTGGCTCTGCCATCTCTATTGCCTGTGATGTAAAGATGCTCTCTTCACTTGCTTGAAACTGCCACAGCCTGTTGTTACCCCACCCTCTTACTCAAATCAAAAGTTATCTAAGTTATCTCTCAGTCTGATTATCCCACCTTCTCAACCTCTACACCCCCATTTTAGATTTCCAAATAAGCATTTCTATGCTCTGTTTCCAGTCGGTCCTGAAGAGCTGTTGCATAAATTTCTGAAAAATTCCCTCCTAGGTGTCTTTTGCATCCCTCATTAAAACCCTTTGACTTTGATGTCTATAAGTTTAATATTTTAAGCTGTTGGTGAGCTATGACTCGTAGCTATTGTGTAAATGAAAACTGCCCCAGTGTTTCATTACACCCTCCAGCCTATCTGAATCCATCTGTCACCTCTCTGTAAGCTCTAAGCTCCCAGGTACAGGGACAGTGGTTTTGTCTTCATACAGTAGCTTCATGACTGGTGCTTGCAAGTGCTCTGTAATGCAGCTAACAGTCACTAGTATGAGTTTTTACTACTGGACAATATGCCATGGTAGCCTGGGGAGTAGTTTCCGAGTGTTGAACGCAAAAAAGCATCATATTGGTGCCAAGTATCGATTTGATTTGGATTAATGTGGAACTTGAGCAAGTGTTGTTCTAATACCAAGCAAATGTTAATGATGGTTTACCCGTAATGTGTTTTTTAACAGGTAGGTACTGGTTTTTTGTGCATTCCAGAGAACTCATGCTTTTGTTTAAGATCACAGAAAACTAAGAAGCTTTGATTTATTTTGATATTTTTATAGTAATCTGGAAAAATATTATTGCATGATTACCACAATGGATTTTTTTATCAATTGCAAGAAATATTTATCAGAACAATAATTGCGGTAGATTAAAACCACCAACAAGGTTATGAAAGATGCATGTACAGTGATAGCTGAGCTGCTGCAATTGTTGTGGGAGTACCATGGGTGTTATGTAATAGAGATCCAAGATAATCTGGAGTAGGTGTTAAAAAAAATAATGATTATTATTATTTGAAGTCTGAAAGTTATGCCAACTTACCTAATAATTTTTGTATAATGTGCTTGCCTTAAATGCTGCTATAGGTTCAGTATTTCCAGCTTTGTATACTGGCCTACTGTTAAGTGTATTGTGTGGACTGTTAACAGGCCATTTCTGTGATTATTTTGTACCATGTTCAAGGTATTTTGAAGAGGATGGGGAGCTTGAGAGCGTGTAACTTTCATGTGTACATTGCATACATTGAACATGTGGCTGACTGACATTTTCAGCAATACATTCCCTTAGATAAAACGTCTTTGGTGATGTTTAGTAAGAAGTTAATGTGAAATCTCCAAGTTGTGGCAGAAAGGTAACCTTTGCCCCACTCCATTGTCAGAATGGAGTTTTGCTTTGCTTACAGCAGCAGTAAATACTATAAAGAAATTAGTAAAGGAGAAGCGCCATTATTTTTTATATATGACTTTTTAATAAGGAACAAAAATGATCAGGTATTTGTTTCTGAGTCTTGAGTGTGATGTAGCCAACAATAATATATTTTATGCAAGCTCTATCCCAGCACACTATGTGTGTGTTAGGTAATAAAAAACCCAATAAGTGAAGTGCTGAAGAAATTAATTCTTCATAGCTATCAGCAGCAAAGTTTCAGTCATGGACCAGGTCCTGCCAAATGATGTATGGCTTCAGAGCCTGCGTTTGAGCTTGCATTGGTAGGATACTTCCCTATATCCATGAACAGTAATTCCTTGGGATGCTACAAAAAAAGTAAGTGGAAGTATGCAGCCTTTTGATTTTGTAACAAATTGTTAATGCTATTAAGTTTAGGTGTCTGAAATTCTCCAGAGCATGATGAACTTCTACATACATTTAAATATGTAATTTTAACTTTTATGTTCTTAAAAATACTTTTTGTTGCTACCTTGGCACCTTGGCAGAGCCCTGCTCTGCAGGAATGACCTCTGGCTCTGATTGCCTGACCTATGCAGGGGCACAGTTGTTAATTTGGAGTCTTGCAGACAACTTACACAGATGGACACTGAACTTTAGCCTGTAAGCTTAGGTCACACAGGTCTATGGAAAAGCAATCAGCTTTTAAAGAAAACATACTTCCTTGGCTGAAAGGTGATCTAGAGAACTGCAAAATTGAGGGGTTAACCTCTTCCCACAAAAGGCTTCTGTAGTCCTCCAGTGTGACAGGTAGTGCTATGAGATGATTGCAAATTGTCAGATTGTATTATTATTGGTAGGCTGTACAGTACAAAAACTTACGTTGGTGGTCTTGCCATTTACTAATACAATGTAGAATAAGTAGTTTGCAAAACTAGGATTTTCTGTTTTCTACCTATTTTAATTATATGACACTCTTGCAGCGGCACAGAAGAAAGGACAGTTTCATAGAATCA
>WAAB01025602.1:26316-37258 GCA_013389865.1 Piaya cayana | reverse complement strand
ACTTCAGAGACAAGTGAGTTTTCATAGTTTGGGGTTTTGTGTGTGTGTGAATTGAGTAGAAGTAACAGTACTAGGTGCTGAGGGACATGGTTTAGTGTTTGATAGGAATGGTTGGACTCGATCCAGTGGGTCTCTTCCGACGTGGTTGTTCTATGATTCTATGATTAAAAAATGGCAATTGTAATGTACATGGAGAGAATTCATGAGAAGAGTTTTGCCAAGCTCTGTTTTTGGAATGCGCTAAGAAACTTTTTTTATTCCAATCGCCGCAAGGGAATTGGAGGGAAACTACTTTCCTCACTTAGAAAGAAACACTACAAAGCTACAAACCCCACACTTAAGTATTGAGTTCGTTCCATTAAAAGAAATATTCTTTGGCAAAGATGACCAAGGATATTCATAGCAACAAAACAATTTACTGTTACCCAACTGTGTTTAGCAGTTGGTTAATCATCTTCATAT
The DNA here is from genome assembly GCA_013389865.1 of Piaya cayana. Classification (NCBI taxonomy): domain Eukaryota; kingdom Metazoa; phylum Chordata; class Aves; order Cuculiformes; family Coccyzidae; genus Piaya; species Piaya cayana. Next base: position 36,796 of record WAAB01025602.1, on the reverse strand, counting down.
TACAATTTTCCATTCTTAAGACACTGCTGGCTTCAGCTTCAGCGGTTGGAGGATGACAGGAACGGACGTTTTGCAAGCTTCCTTCTTTAGGAAAGGAAGGTACGAACTGTACCCTTTATTGTCCCCCTGCAAATGGGGCATTTCCTGAGGGATGGGGCACACTCTTTGCACACCACTAAGTGACCACAGGGAATAAAAACAATAGAAACTTCTTTGTCCATGCAAACTTTACACGTCCTTTCCTCCTGCAGTCGCCTTAACTGTTCTTCCATAGGCAAACCTGGAAAAATACATTTAAACTTTAAGAAGCCTGAATATACATGCATTCGAATTCAATTCAAAACCATATTCCATTTCAGACTTTATTTTCCTACCTGTGCTCATTAAATATAGAGCATTGAATACACACAGCAGCAAGAATACAACTTCCAGAGCACAAAAAATGACGTGCAAGGAACTAGTCTGTATTTTCCATTTCTGTGAGACAACAAAGAGCTAAGGGATTGGAGGCCAACTGCACTTCTCAAGACCAATGTCTACCTTTTCACACACACTGCACTTGTTTTGCTTGGATATCAGAAGCACGGAGCACAGCCTGGCTGGTGGAAGTGAGCTATATTCAGGCCTGTATATTCTCCTGTAGTCTATTAACACATCAAGCTACAAGATTAAGAACCAGAGCAAATTCAATCGCATGCCTGACAGGCTCTTATCTACCCAGCTGCTGGTCAAAATCCCGCTTTGGGAAAGCAGAGGTGGTACCTGCTCTGCGGTGCTAACCTACCATTCACTGCCCAGGCTTTGCCAGATGCCTGAGTGAGGCCTCACCAGGATCGAGACTAGCACGTGCTTGAAATGTTAAGCTCCAGAGAGCACCACCTCCCTTTCAGGTGCAAAAGCACATGTAAGGCACAGATATGGCCTAGAGCTGATAAAATCACAGAATCATCACAGAATGGTTGGGGTTGGAAGGAACCTTAAAGATCATCCAGTTCCAACCCCTCTACCACTGGCAGGGACACGTCCTACCCGACCAAGGTGTGGTCTTCAACACTTCCAGGGAGGGGACCATCCTCATTGTGAAGAATTTCTTCCTAATGTCTAATCTAAATCCCCCCCATTCAAATTTAAAGCCATTCACCCCTGTCCTATCCCTCCATGCCCTTGTAAAAAAGTCCCTCCCCACCTTTCTTGGAGATCCCCTGCATGTACTGGAAGGCTGCCTGAAGGTCTGACTGGTGCCTTAGACAGACTTGCTTACAAGGCTGCATATGCATTTAACTTTTTCAGGTAAGTCCATCTTACCAAAGCCAAAATCTGGGAGACTAAAGCGTAAAATCTCTTTCTTAACCTAAGCAATTTTCTTTTTTTTACGATGTAAGCTATTTATCCCACAATACCCTTTACAGTAAAAAGGTAGAGTTTCATATACCTGAAATATCTTCCGTGGGAACATACTTCAAGTTCTTCTCAACTAAAATAAGAGAAAAAAAGAGAAATCCTGGTCATTTGACTAATCTATATGCAAACAGCATCAGATTTGTTGTAGCTTTACATTGCTAGGACAGCACTGGTTAAGACTTATATAACCCTACATAAAAAAAAGACGACATACCAAATAAATCTTTGTACAGTTCAGGATCACAATCTCGTAGACAGTTTCTGAATATGCCAGCTGCTTCATTTCCTTTCACTAAGACTGTATCTATCAGTTCCCTTGCTTGCAAAGACGTCTGAGTCTTCTGCTTGATAACATCGTGCTCGATTTCCGTTATCACTTTGGCTGACAGTAAACTCCCAAGGATTGGAAGGACGCGTGTTAAATGCTGGAATAAAGCCTTTCGATTCTTCCGGATTAAGGACAAATCATCTGAAATGCAAAGGGGATTAGTGTTTGTTAGAAAATGCCGCTCCATTGATACATTCTTCAAACTCAGTTTAAAACGTTGACTCATAGAATAGAATCATAGAATCACCAGGTTGGAAGAGACCCACCGGATGATCGAGTCCAACTGTTCCTATCAAACACTAAACTATGTCCCTCAGGACCTCATCTACCCATGTCTTAAACACCTCCAGGGAAGGCGAATCAACAACCTCCCAGGGCAGCCTGTTCCAATGCCCAGTGACCCTTTCCGTAAATACTTCCTCCTAATTTCTAGCCTGAATCTCCCCTGGCGGAGCTTGAGGCCATTCCCTCTTGTCCTGTCCCCTGTCACTGGGAGAAGAGGCCAGCTCCCTCCTCTCCACAACCTCCTTTCAGGTAGTCGTAGAGAGCAATGAGGTCTCCTCTCAGCCTCCTCTTCCCCACACTAGTTGACTTAACAGGCTAGTTGACTTACTACACATCACCACTAGAGATCTCAGTAAATTTTGGTGGTGATTCAAAGAACAAACTTAAGGAAACCATGTACAAGCCGCTTCTGAGCTGAAGCCTTTTCACCAATGAAACCTCCTGCTCCCATCTCTGGGTTAAATTACTCGAGGGGTTCTGGTCTAACTCCATGCTAGCAAGACTGACATTCTCTGCAGAACTGCAGAGAGAAAACATTGTCTCCAATAATACCCATGAGAGCTCACTGCCAACCAACGAGTCGACTTTAGTCACAATTTTGAGTGCCACTAAGATGTAGACAGAATCAAGATTTGTCCAGATGTGTGCAAGAAAACCAGAAGTACATCACAAGCAGACTTGGGAAATTATTTGTCTCAAGCAAATAAAACAAACAATTTGCATTAAGATTTAATGGCTAAGCCTACCTTCACTTTTTTAAACATACAAGTAGGAAATAAGCAGACTTAACTCAACTTATAATTGAGAAGATTCATTATTGTTCCACAGACTCAAAAATAAGGTGGTTTTTAGGCTTTAAAACAACATGGAATGTTAGAGACTCAAACACTGCTAAAGAGCTGACATACATGATCGAGTCAGACACAGAAAAGCAGACTTTTCGCCATCTAAAATAATCTAGATTTGTAAAGGTTTACTGGCTTCTTCTGGGAAGCGGATCTGGTGGCTGAACAATACAAGTAGCTTAAAGATCAGGCAAATTTGGAAAAAAAAATTAGTAGAGAGTGACAAGTAAAGTACTTGAGTACCATTTATTTTATTAACAGCTATAGGGGCTGGAGCACATCTGTTATGAGGACAGGCTGAGTGCTGGGGTGGTTCAGCCCAGAGAAGAAAAGACTCTGGGGAGACTGAGGAGTAACCTCNGGGCACTGAGAAACCGGCAAAGGTTGCCCAGGGAAGTTGTGGCTGCCCCATCCCTGGAGGTGTTCAAGACCAGATTGGACAGGCCCTTGGGCAACCTACTCTGGTGTCCGTGCTCGTGACAGGGGGGTTGGAATTGGATGATCTTTAGGGTCCCATCCAACCTAAACCATTCTATGATTCTATGAATGTAAGAGCACACAAATTAAAAAAAATATTGTCTCTGTTGCTGCGGAGAGAATCAGGTAACTCCAAACCTTTGGCACCTGCATGAACCATCCTCCTGAGAGGCAATGAAACAATTCAGACTGCTAGTTCCATACAGATACCCTGAAAAGGCTTTTACAGAAGCTGATCCTAAGAGCAATTAAATGAAATCACTTGGTGAATAAAACCCTTTATAAAAACTAAACATAATCCAAACCACTTCTGCTCTCAATTCTATTCACGCTTTATGCATACCTGATTCTACTTCTTCAAACTGCCTCTCTTTCTCCTCTTCCTTCTTCTCATCCTCAGCAATAAGCAGGTCAGACACAAGATCATTAATTGTCTTGTAGTTTTCTCCAGTGGCCAAGATTTTGCTTTGCACTGTTTGCTTTATCAGCCTCCTGCTGAAGCCCATCTCCAAGGTAGCTTTGACCACAGGCGTGTTCATCATGATCGCATCTTCTGAAGGACTCTCTCCGGGTTCAAAATGAATAACTGATCAAAGGAGAAAATCCATCATGTATAACATGAAGAATAAAATACATACACAAACCACAAGTCAGACACGTCAGCCTTACCTACACAGATGCATATATACACGAGTACCCAGCATTAAAAAGTTTCAGTGGTGAAATCAACTGGTTTAGGTAGTTTTAAAAATGGAAGCCAGTTATTTAGATCAGATTGAATCCGTGACAAACTTCAATCTATGTCAGGACTTCACTAAAATCTAAGGAAAACCCAGAGAAACCACTGAGAATTCCATTGTGTCATAGCAGCCTTTTTTCTACTTAGTCACTTCTTGCTTCAGCCTTCAAAAATGCCTTGGGGCACAGGGTTAAGAGGAACCAAAGGTCAAAGTTCACAGTACAAACCAATTGTTCTATTCCAGTTCTTGATCGGTATTTTCCACTGAACTTACCAAGCAGCAGGCACGTGGAACTCTTCAGCCACCAGGGACTACGACAGCATAACCCACTCACCCTCTGGGAGGAGTTTTATTGCCACCATAGCAAGAGGCCAGCTCAGAGAGACTTCATTTTATCAGCTTGTCCTACCCTCTCCTCAACTCTGAGCATCTCTTTACTGATAATGCCTAAAAACTGAGTTGCATAATTGCCCGGTCATGATGCCCTCTAGCAACCGTTCCAAAGTTCAATGGTATAAATCAATTAAACAGATGCCAAATGGTCTTGTTTTGTTTAACCCAATCGTGAAACTAAGAAGTACAAATGTAGCCGATATCACACATTCAAACCCAAAAAATCTTAATGAGGTGCTAGCATGAAAAAAAGGAAAACTAAACCCAAGATCTTTTAAAGGTTCTTCCTTGAAGTTAGTCTGTGCAACGCCGACANTATCAGCTTGTCCTACCCTCTCCTTAATCACTGCTGCTCAACTCTGAGCATCTCTTTATTGATAATGCCTAAAAATTGAGTTTCATAATTGCCCAGTCATGATGCCCTCTAGCAACTGTTCCGAAGTTCAACAGTATAAATCAATTAAACGGACATCAAATGGTCCTGTTTTGTTTAACACAATCATGAAACTAAAAGTACAACTGCAGTCGATACCACACATTCAAACCCAAAAATCTTAATGAGGTGCTAGCATGAAAAAAAGGAAAACTAAACCCAAGATCTTTTAAAGGTTCTTCCTTGAAGTTAGTCTGCGCAACACTGAAGCTACCTTTTAGCTCAAAAATCCTTACAATATCGTTGTTTCTATGGGAATCTAAGAATTGTTAAGCAAGTTAGCCAGTCATTAAGTCTGCAAAGTGCTTTATAAACATCTCTAATATACATACTTGGGGTATCAAGGTTTTCATCCGCAGGCATGGTATCCGAGGTTGACAACAGCTGTGGAACAGAACAGAACCGCATTAGTATCGGGGCACTGCTTTTCCTCCTACACACCTTTCTAACACATTCTTTCCTCATCAGCCAGGCTAAGCTTTTTATCTCGACCATTGTTTTACACGNAAAAAAAAAAAAAAAAAAAAAAAGAGAAAATAACACTCTTCAATAAGGAAAAACTAAAGCTACAGAACAGTCGCATTTACCTGTTCAAGAAGATGCGGGAACCTGGCCTGAATTTGACTTACAAACTCTCCTCCTTTGACATGAAGCAGATACTCACACCTGGAACATTGACAGAAGCGACCACATTAAACTTTCTACTTGCCGAAGGAAAAAAATACAGAAGAATGAAACAGTTTACGATAACACAGCGTAACTTAAGTACACGTTTCTGTTCCTTCAGAAGCGAAAGGGTTGTCTTTGAAGCCTGATGTAGCCTGGTGTCTGTGACACTCTGATAAAGCTTTTCCATGATGCTAAGCAATCAAGTAGGCTTATGTATATAAATGCTGCTACCACTCTAACCAGTGACACATTGTGAGAAATGATAGCAGGTCAGCATCACTATGAAGTGCAGCAATAACCGTTTCTATCTCACGTGTCGCCATTCTTGCCTCCTACTCAAATCATCCAACTGGAGTTAACAAAATCCAACCCCGTCATCATAGCTAGATGTGCTTCATTTATGTAGTTATAGCTCTTAAATACATTTACTCGTAGGCGAAACACAAAAGGAAAGGAAGGTGTCACTTAACCCTACGTACATCGCGTAGTCCAACAGTAGCTGGTAAATTGCCCATGAAAGACTAGTTGGAGATCTACCATGTGAAGGTTTATAAATTAAGCGCAGTTTAATTTCCATTATTAATGTAGGCGGAGATTTCCACAAGCACAGAGAGCAATTATGTATACAATTGCTGTTTAATTACAGGGGGCCTTAAAAAGTTATTTCCGTCCTTTTTCCAACGGGGATATATTAAAGAGTCACTGAAACCACCTTCAAAAGCCCTTCTGCACCTAAGAAATGAAACTATAGCTGAAACTAAAGCTGAAAAGCTGGTTTAAGAGCATTCAGCATGGGCACAGAACTGAATCAAAGGAGGTAGATGTTCCCTAAGCAGCTTTTGCTCTCCCCTCAGTTTGTTTTCTGACTGCTACTCTTTGGTAAGCGTATTCATTAACGATGCAGCCTCACTTACTAGTAGTGATTCAGGGATGCATACAGCTTTTAATTACGAAGTGGAAAGCATTGAACATCACGCCTAATGACGAAACGTTTTAATTAAGGCCGCCTTAGCACTTCAGAGCTTTTAAGCAGAGTTACATGAGATACTTCTAAATGAAAGAGTGAATTTGTGTATCATATGGTGCAGTTAAACAAACTATTAAGTGGAAAAGTGCCAAAATTAGAAGTATTTAAGGATGTGAATAAAATTATGATAAAGATCTTGCGAGTTACCTTGGAAACCACTTTGCGTGCTCAATCCATGGATCGTCTCCAGATTCCCAGCACCTTAACCCACCGTCACAGCAAAAACACTTAACATCATCATTGCGACCTTTGAAAGAAAATAAAACAAAGCAAAATATCTAGCAAACATTCACACAATTTACTTCCAAGGAAATGCTGACATAGTGATATGAATAAAACCAGATACATCAATTTTCCTTACCTACGTAGTAAAAGCCGGCATCTGCAAGCTGTTCAGGCTGAACTGGAATTCTAGGTGGCCAATTTATAAATGTTTTAACACGTGCTTCGTGGGTTTGCATGCTCACATTGGAAACATTGAAGCTCAGCGGGTCTCGGTTAAGTTTCTCCACAAAAGGGCAGTTGGGAAAGTGTCTCCGATGCTCAGATATCGCATTATCTTTTGGTTCCCAGTTACTCAGCTGGCCTCCGCAGGCAAAGCAAGCAACTTTGTCTGCTGTCCCCAGGTAATAAAGACCAGCCTTTGCCAGATCAGTGGGCGAAAGAAATGTCAACGGCCACAAGTGAAACGTGCGCAGTCTAGCATCTTCTGCACTCATAGCAGGATTGTGAAATTCAGATCTTAAGACTGAAAGGTCTTCTACTGCCCTAGTAGTTATTGGGTCTTGAGGGAAACTGGAAAAAGAGCCACTGAAATATCCAACTTGGTCAAAACTTGGAGAAAGGGACATGGAATGTAGAGACGGCGAGAGATTGTTTGTGACCAGAGGCGAAAAAGCGGAACGAGAGGACAGTCCGAGGTTGTTCATTGAAAGCACGTTTTGAACAAAGCTGCAGGTCGGATACAGCTGTTTATGTTTCTCCATCGCATTATCTCCTGGTTGCCAGCTGTCCAACGTTAAGCCACAACTGAAGCACTTAACTCTATCTTGTGCACCGGTGTAATAAAAGCCAGCGCGGGCGAGACTCCGTTCCGACACTGGCACGTTACTGGGGAAAGTAGAAAACGTCGACATTCTGTAGAGCTCACAGGATAAGTCATACTTCAGTTCACCACAGAAAGCACTCTGCTTCCTGACGCTAGCCAGGAAAGGGCTATTTTCCATTATGTTCATAATGGACAATTTGGGAAGAACGGGACAAGTCTTCCTCTGGGAGGTAGTTGTGTGCATTAAAGGCAATTCGGAATAACCCCTGCCTGTACAACAGTAAGAACCTGAAAATGAAATACTTTAATGTGCAACTTGGAATGCGTACGTGAACAGAATTAGCTTCATGTTTAATAGCCTTTAGACATCTGAGAAGTTCTTGTACTTCAGCTTACACAACTACTTTGAGTGCAAACACTGCCCCATCCCATTCTGGCAGCTGAAGAACACATGTCAAAAAGGGACTTTCCCCTCGTCATGTATCCATCACACGCCTTCTTTCTGCTGTGTATCTGGGAGGGCAGTAACATTCTGTCAGGCGAGCAGAGGTGGGATCCAGAGAGGAAAAACCCTCAAATGGGTTTATCAAACTCCTTTGTCAATAAAGAAACTAAAACGGGGGGCAACTAAGACAACAAAAGTTTTAACCAGAACATTCATTTAGTGATTTAAGAACACTACTTCGCCCTAGACAGCTGATAAATTATACACACGTAAAGATGTTAGTTTGCAAACTTCATTAAGAGGCTGGAAATAATGGTTTATCAAGCTCAAAACGCATTCAAAAAAAGAGCTTCTAAGCCGATATTACTGAACTGATTTGGTATTTTTGCTACCGCTTGACTTCCCAAACAGCCCTCAACTTCTGCAAATTGTTGTAATAAAACTAAAGGAGTTAGTTTACACTTGACTTCACGTATATAGAGTACTCAGCTACAATATAAGCAAATCCTAAGCACTGTCTCTGACAAGCATGAACTGCCTTAGTTAACAAGCCTGGAAGAGCCCCAAGCTTTTCTGTCTCTAACACTGTCAACACAGATCGAACAGAGCATTTCAGTTTTAACCCGGTGCCTTAGTTACAAGTAAACAGTTATCAGATTTAACATAAATTAATTGTTTTGTGTTGGGACGTTCTACTGCTTTAGACTTTTGAATTAATTTTTTCCCGTATGCCATGTTTATGGCATACAGAAGCAAATAGAATCCTGAGATTAATAAAAAGGTTTCGTTAAGCCTTAGTTTCTTTATTTGTGCACAGAACTACCTCCCAGAGTCCAGACTGAAGTCCCTTTTAAGGTGCCTACGCTTCCATATTGATGCTGACTGCGCACAAAAAGAAACTGGAAGTATCTGTAGTTTCAATCATTTAATTCTTTGAGGTGGGACAAAACCTGTAAGGAAGAAAGACGGGGCTGTTTCAAAACACACAAAACGAAGGGCATGTAACGTCTACGCAAGCAGAAATTACACAAATCAAAACACTAAAATCTCAACTTAAGCTTTTTTTGAAGCGTTAGCCAGGAAGTTTCAGGAATTCCCTTTGACATACTATCACATGGAGTTGACTCCACACTTAAATGTCCCCATTACTGACACAAAAAAACTGTTTAATCCACAAGCAGAACTTTTTTTGGCAAACGGATCAATCTGGCTGCTTGATTGCAATATAATTTGACATTTATTCAGACACACAGCAGTCTGTTCTACAGTATCGGTTCCTAAAAAGCTCTTCCAAGAAAGACGAAAGCCAAAAACGCTTGTCACGATGACACAGCCCTACAAAAATCACCTACTGGAAAACAGCACAGCATTTCCTACTCGTATCAGCAGTTCTCAGTAGGTTCGTTCTTAATATGGCCACTACGACTAGCTTCTTCATCACTGAGGTCATGAGTTACAAATGCCTCACACCAGTTCCTTAACACAGAGGGTGGGATTAAGCTATCAACATACATGAACGGTACTAGTCCAAGAAATCAAGCCAGTTTCTATACTGAAGGAAGTCACATACCTCAGAGTAAATGCTAGAAATATCAGCAAACTGAGACCCTGATAATCCCAAAGCATTTAGGATTGCTTAGACCTGAGATCCTGCAGTCATTTAGTCTTCTAATATTATCCTCTGCTATAGATCAGAGCAGCCTTGATTTCCAGCCACTCAACTGCTCTGAGCTTCACGTCTCCTTCGCCAGGAAGTTACTTAAGCCAAAAGAAGCAATATGTCCTTCAAAGTACTGCAAAGTCAAAGCTCAATTCAATATCCTTCTGCTTTTGTGTTATAAAACAGGCAAAACACAACCTCCTAACGTCCCTGAGCTCAGTTTACACAGTTGGAGCATTGAACTCCAGCTGGCAGGCTCTGTGCCCTGTCACACGCCCTCAGTGACAGTACCATGCCCTCCCCAGCCCTGCCCAGCCCCTCCTCCTCACCATCCACCCCCTTGCCCCTCATTAGCCCTCCTAGCCCCATCACCAGTCCCCGTCCTTTTTCCCCCGTGACAGACCCTGTCCTTTTTTCCCCCCCGACAGACCCCAGCCTTTTTCCCCCCCTGACAGACCCCAGCCTTCTTCCCCCCCCTGACAGCCCCTGGCCTCTTTCTCCACCCTGACAGCCCTCGTCCTCTTTCCCCCATCCTTTCTTACCATCCTTGCCCCCATCCATTCCCCTCATCCTTGCTGTCCATCCTTTATACCCCATCCTTACCCCATCTTTCCCCTCGTACTTGCCCCCAATCCTTGCCCCTCATCCTTTACACCCCAACCTTGCCCCATCTTGCCCCCCATCCTTGCCCTCCATCTTTATACCCTATCCTTACCCCATCTTTCCCCC